>LPNX011208257.1:82250-248361 GCA_001517045.1 Pseudotsuga menziesii | reverse complement strand
GGATGGTCATAAATATGTAATTGGAACCATACTTAAATAATTTATAAGTAATGTACAAAAATACTCAAGTCTTATAATTATTTCAGAACTCATATAGATATTGGTAAATAACAATAAATAGTATTTATAAGTAATATTAAGAAAAAGTAATATAGTATTATATTACCTATCATATATCAACATCATGTACATTATAATAATAATAACATTCATGCAGTATATAAGTATATGACTACAACTTTGTTTATTTAAACTCTGAATATAAACAAGTAAGGTGATTTTATGAACTAGTCCTACTGTGGTTGTAAAAATAAATAAAAACATTAGTAAAAGATGAAAGTAATATTTATTAAGAATGCAATAAATCCCATTAACTTCAAAGAATTACTTTCTATTTTATAATTCTTTTTTTAAAAATGAGGTTACAAAACTTGTCAGTAAGAAATTTAATAATACTTTATTAAATAAATATAGTGGAAAATATTTAACAGAACTTCTTGTACTTAATTGAATTATAATATTATAACACATTCTACAGTCACACGAGAAGGTAAAAATAACAGATACTATGCTGTTATAAGGGTACAAACCCTAGATACTTTTATCTATCACATTCAGCTACATCATAAAAGAATTTAATAATAGAAATAAAACACATTATAGAAAATGGTAAGTCGCTCGTGGTCGAGCTTAAAAGATTTTAATTTCTGCAGAAAAATAATTATGTAATCCTTTACTGCCAACTAGGGCTTATTCTAGTAACATGTAAATACTCATAGAAAAATTATTTTTAAGAGAAGAATAGTAATACTCCTTTACATCCAGGTTAATGAACAAAACACAGTAAGCAACTATTCTATCCAAGTCCCTTTTAAACTGTGTTTAAGAAGAAACACAAGTATGGGAAAAACAGTTATTAAAGTTTCAATATAACTAAGGGTAAAACCCTGTTCCTTCTATTGATCAATAGAGTAGCTATATCTCTGTTTTGTACATTAACCTGGATCTGATTTAAAACTATACTAAAAGCGAACAGTCTGTAATAATATCTAAACACAGTTACATTAATATATTAATATTACATAGAAAGACAATGTTTAACTCACGGCGGCACATTAAACCCACAGAATAAGTGGTGAAGGGTTATAACTTATTATATCTGTATAAAGCAGTAAAGTAAAGAGAAAATATACTTAAGAAACAGTAAACGCTTTAAGATAAGCGGCATTACAAAATTTGGGTGAAAACCCTAGTTAATTTAAGAGCACTGTCAAGGAGCAAATCATGAAGCCGTGACTTCATTATACAACCGACTCACAGCCGTAAACTATCTTTTGTTTTCATCTTTTACATGATAAAAATATCAAGTAAAGGCGAGTATGCACACACAGTCTCGACCAAAAACATTTACTTATGTTCAGCGCAAGGATTAACCCTGCCAAAACTATCTATAATTAACCTACAGCTAAATACATTTGCATAAAACCAAGTAACCATGGAAGTGCATCCATTCACCACAACCAGCAAGGAGGTATTGCCATGGTTGAGACCAGGCTTACCGGTCATGCTAGTAGCCGTAGCTTGGCACTTTCCTTTGCTGGAGGAGATCGATTTTTCTGTCAAAGAATAGCAGTATTAGTTAAACTCTAATCATTATTTACATTAAGCTGTAAAATTGTGAAATAAAAAGGGTAAGAAAGGAACTGTGACTAACCTGCGAGATTTGAAGAAACGGCCACCACGAAACAGTCAAATAACCAAGAGCTGGGAAATTTAACCCTTCTTTTTATCTCTGCAAGGAACAGTCTGGCAAGAACCAAGGTTTTCCTCCCAAATGAAAGCGCAGATAGAATGAAGTCGATTGGCATTACTACGCTGTGACAGAATAGACGTTGAAGCCAAAAGGCTTAAACCCTAAGCTATTAAAAGACTTCAAGGCTGCTATTAACCAAGCTGTATACTCCTTCACAAAGCTACGAAGGTACACAACGGAGGAGAGCAGCATTCGAGCTGCTGTAGAGAAATAATCACCAGGAATGAACCAGTAGGGTTTCACAGAGTTTCAATCCCGAAGGGCGAGGAGAATACTGATGAAAGTTAGGGCGAGTCCACCCTTTAATACTCCTAGTGCATCGCAGTAAAATGACCATGCCAGCGTTTAAATAATTGCAAATGAGTGGGTCGAATGTTAATTTTTTCAAAATCATTTAGATTTCCCAACAAATCATGGTATGGAGACATCCATAAGGTCGTAACCCTTGACCTTATCTGCATTACAATACACGTTGTATGTTAGAATTTATATAATGTAAACAATGCTTTTCAAACCTTAAAACTATATCAATCCTATAATGTAATTGCATTGTATTATGGTTGAGTTTCTTTTCATCCTTATTCCCAAGTCTAGCGAGGAATAATAGTTACAAGAACTATAAAACCGAAGAGCAAGGTTATTTTACCTTATTGAAAACCATTTATAACCTTGTTATAATATACTTATGCCTAGTTATAAACAAATAAAGGGTTGTTTAGTAAATATTGTTTATTTGAGTTAGTCTCTAAAGAGAGACCTTGAACAAAATGAGAGTTGTTCTAACTTCATAAACTATTTCTATATAAAATGATTATGTCCTATAATAACTCATGAACCTATGTTTGTTTATGTGTATTGAGCTTTATCAAAGTTCAAAACAAAGGCGACATTAAAATTTATAAGAACTTCTTATTAGTTTTAAGTTCTTGTGATAAATAGCACAATTATAACTATTATCCTATATAAGGATTTACAAGAAATGATACGTGTTAGCTAGACAAGAAATTTATGCAAACTGCCGTCACTATTCTTGATGTTTGTTCAAACTGGAAGTTCATAATATTTATGATTATGATGCTACCTGACTATTTCAAAGGTGCACATGGAATTTTAATCTATTCTTGATCATGGAAATAAAGATAGTTTTCATCACTCCAAACTCGGGGAATCTTACTAAGTGAAAACTTACAGCTAGTAGAAAGTCCTGTAGCTGCTAGAAGAAAAGTATATATTGATTTTTCTTATTTCAAACATATAATTATTTCTGTAGTCAAATATGTTCATAAATTTTAACATTGAGCATTACATGACAACAGAAATTAAGTAAAAAGAAATTAGATCGAACATGATAATCTAGACTTAAGTTAGGTACGAGAGAATAAATAGTATGAGTGCATTACATTAAACTCAATAGATTCGGTAATCCATAAGGATTTTTAATGTTGCTAGTATAAATGCAAATGGCTATCTATTTCTCTAGTATCTCTAAACTATCTATCTTTGAAATTTCTTTATCAAAGGAAGTACAGGGAAAGCAATACCTGTAAGGGCTTGATAATACTGACTAGCATACATATATGATTTACTGAAAGATTTGGTACAGCATTTTATTATTTTATTTACTTAAAAAGGGTTCTGTTAGCAGCGACCCGAACCTTACCTGTAAATCTGTAAGAAAAAGAAAAGATGTTGCGTTAGCTGATATAGCTAAATAAGCCCAGTCTGTCATAGCATTTCCCCCTTGTGGTTACAAACAGAAAACAATCAATAACTAACAAGAAACTCATCATATAAATTAAGTACAAGTAAAGATCATTCAGTCACAAATCTTTAGCACAAACTAATCAAACCATTAATAATTGCATTTAATGTGTTTGTATGCTGTTATATAAAAAGTTTTAAATTTTTCAAAATTTTGGGCTTTGACATATGGTATCAGAGCATGGTTCAAACACTAGGCATTGATGTGGCTCAATTTCTTTCCACAAAACAATAGAAATAATATACTAATTTGTATTTTGTTTTATGTGAAAGGCAGAAATTTTTTTTTTCTGAATCTAATAGGCAGGTATGGAGAACTTAGGAGCATATGTTACGGAGGAATCTCCTATTACTGAACCCAGACAAATGTCCAGAGAACCTGAGGTAGAGGAGGTAACTGTTCACTCCTCAAAACTGATGCAGACCATAAAAGGTCTAAAAACTGAACTAGAGTCAGTTAAAAAGGACAATGAAAGAATTCTAAAAACTCAAGAAGAGTTAAATCAGATTCTGATAGAAATATTTCAGACCGAAGGAAGAAACAGAAGGTCTGAATCTGAAGAAGCTAGTCAACAAAAAGCCTCCAAAAAGATGAAATTAGCTAAACCTGATAGCAGTTCCTCATCGGAAGGAAGTAAGAAACAACATAGCTATTACACTACTAGTGATAGTAGTGAGGTCGAGCTGTATAAAAGGAAGAAAAAGTACAGACCTTACGAAGAGATTTCTGGGGAGTTCAAGAAAATAAAACCCCCAACCTTCAATGGAGAAACTGAAAAAGGAGAAGAGGCAGAATCCTGGTTATCCGGGATGAGAAAATATTTTCAGATTTATAATTATTCAGATCAGTTGAAGGCGAGGATGGCCATATATAACCTTTCTGGAAAGGCAGATATATGGTGGCAAGATTTGAAACGGGTTAAGGGAATCAAAGAGAAGGAGGTCAACTGGAGTACTTTTAAAAGGTACTTCAAGAAGAAGTTCCTATCTGAACAGTACTATGAAGAAAGGGCCAAGGAGTTTTATGAGTTAAAGCTTGGGTCCATGACTATGAAAGATTTAAACAGCAATTTTTTAAGTCTGTTGAGGTATGTGCCGTATTTAGTTGATGAGAAACCGAAGGTACAGTGGTTTCTCAGCTGTTTGCCATACCATATAAAAGACAGAATTGAATATGACAACCCCAAAACTATGGAAGAAGCTATGCGAAAAGCAAATTTTTGTTTTGAACAGAACAAAAAGAAGGAAGGAATAGCCAATTGGAAGGCTGAAAAGAATGGTAATCAGGATGAATACAAGAAAAAGGAGTTTATACCTCAGAAAAATTTTAAGAACAGCAAGAACAGAAACCATTCTAATGGCAAGAACTTTCAGGGAAGCAAAAATGGTGCTTCAAATAACTCCAACAACTTCAACAGCAGCAAGGAGGTTCCCAACAATCACGGAAATTTTACTAAAAATTTCGAGAGGAAGGAACCTGTTAAATGTTGGGAGTGTAATGGCCCACATTATGCTTCAGTTTGCCCAAACCGAAAGAATCCAAATAGCAATATTCACACCATTCAAGATGAAATGACAGTTGGAGACTTTGCAAGGACAATGCCCCGGATCAATGCAGCATTGGAAAATCGACAAGCTGAGTACCAAACTTCCATGGTGGAAGTAGAAGGTATGGTTAACAAAACTCCTGTAACTATTTTGATAGATCCAGGTGCTAGCTTAAGTTATATTTCACCACAGATAGTAGAAAAGTGTCATCTAAATGTTGAAAAGTTTGATAACTCTTGGCTGGTTCAACGTGCTACGGGGGCAAAAAGGAAGGTAAATTGTTATGTTAATGATTGTGTTTTAGACATGAATGGTTTTAAAACTGTTGTTAAATTAAATGTGCTACCACTTGGTTCTTATGACATACTTATAGGTATAGACTGGTTAGAACAACATAGGGTTGTGTTAAACTGTTTTGATAAAACATTTACCTGTGTAAATAATAATGAACACCCTGTAACAATTAAAGGAATTCCTAGGAAAACTGTAGTTAGACAGATCTCTGCCTTGCAGCTCAAAAGAGAAGTCAGGAAAGGATGCAAGGCCTATGCTGTAATTATTACAGATGAGGCAAATAATGTTGAAAAAGATAAAATAAAAATAGAGAATATTCCTGTGTTAAATGATTTTATTGATGTTTTTCCGGAGGAAATTCCAGGATTACCTCCTCGGAGGGAACTGGATTTCACAATAGAGCTGGTACCAAGTGATGTACCCAGCTCAAAGGCTCCATATCGTATGAACATTCTAGAACTTAACAAATTAAAAACATATTTAAAGGAACTAATCGATAAGAAATATATTCGTCCTAGTGTTTCCCCCTGGGGAGCACCAGTGATTTTTGTTAAAAAGAAAGACGGTACTATGCGACTTTGCATAGATTACCGTCAGCTCAATAAAATGACAATTAAAAATAGGTATCCGTTGCCCCGCATAGACGATTTGTTTGATCAGCTGCGCGGAGCTATGGTGTTCTCTAAGATAGACCTGAGATCAGGCTATCATCAAGTAAGAATAAAAGAAGAAGACATATTTAAAACAGCTTTCAGAACTAGGTATGGACATTACGAATTTGTCGTGATGCCCTTTGGGATTACAAATGCCCCAGCTGTCTTTATGTGTCTAATGAACAACATAATGCATAAATATTTCAACAAGTTTGTTGTCGTATTCATAGACAGCATCTTGATCTACTCCAAAAATGAAGAAAAACATAAGGAGCATTTACGGATAGTATTACAAGAACTACGAGAGCAACAGCTCTTTGCAAATTTCAGTAAGTGTGATTTCTTCAGGGATGAAATCCAATACTTAGGTCACGTGGTGACTAAGGAAGGGATTTCAGTTGATCCTGAAAAGATCAGGGCAATTGAAGATTGTCCAGTACCTAAAGACGTAATAGATGTTAGGTCTTTCATGGGGATCACCGGTTATTACCAGAGATTCATAGAAGTTTTTTCTAAGATAGCCAACCCAATCACTTCCTTGCAAAAGAAAGGCAAGAAGTTCGATTGGAACTTAAAATGCGAAGAAAGCTTTAAGAAACTAAAAACTTTATTAACAACTGTGCCAATTTTAAGAATAGCGGATCCTAATAAGGATTTCGTGGTTTGTACAGATGCTTGTAATGGCGGTCTAGGCGGAGTACTGAATCAGGAGGGGCATGTCATTGCCTATGAGTCCAGGAAGCTAAAGATCCATGAAAAGAATTATGCCACTTATGATTTAGAGCTGGTTGCTGTGATTCATGCCTTGAAAATGTGGCGACACCACTTAATAGGCAGAAAGTTTACTTTAATGACTGATAACAAGGGTTTAAAATACCTTCTAGATCAGCCTAACTTAAATGCAAGGCAAGCCAGATGGCTAGCCTTCCTAAGTGAATACGATTTCGAAATTCAACATATAAAAGGGAAAGAAAATAAAGTAGCTGGTGCTTTGAGTAGAAATGCAAAATTGAATTTTACAACAGTAATCAGTACTTATAGAGTCTGATTTAAATGAACAGTTAACTGAAAGTATAAAATTGGATGAAAATTATCAAAAGTTACAAGCTACAGCTAAGGAAGAACCCATGGATAGTTTAACCAAGGGTTATAGTTTAAATACAGATGGATTTTTGCTATTTAAGGATAGATTGTATGTGCCAAATGTGTCAAAAATTAAATTGCTGATTCTGTATGAAGCACATAAAACCCCTTATTCAGGGCATCCAGGCTACCAGAAAACTATCACCATGTTGAGAAAAGATTATTTCTGGCCTAACATGAAATCTGAAACAGCTGATTATATAGCTAGATGTTTGGACTGTCAACAAGTAAAAACAGAACATCAACATCCAGCTGGGTTATTACAGCCCTTGCCTATTCCTAGTTGGAAGTGGGAAATAATCAGCTTAGATTTCATTACGGGATTACCCAGAAATCAAAATCAAAATGTTTCAATTATGGTGGTAGTGGATAAATTAAGTAAAGCAGCACATTTTATTCCTGTTAAAACCACTTTTAAGGCTGCAAATACAGCAGACATTTTCTTAAAACAGATTTTTCGGCTGCATGGTGTGCCTAAGGTTATTATTTCAGACAGGGATCCCAAATTCACTGGGAATTTTTGGAAATCCTTGTTCAAAGGATTAAACACCACTCTGAATTTCAACACCTCTTTCCATCCTCAGATGGACGGACAGACCGAAAGAGTTAATCAAGTGTTGGAAGATCTGTTGAGAATGTATGTTAAAGATCAGCCTGGTAAATGGGAGGATTATTTGCATTTAGCAGAATTTGCATACAATAACAGTTATCAATCTTCAGCTAAGTTCAGCCCTTTTGAAATTTTTTATGGGCGAAAGTGTAACACTCCAATCTCCTAGAATAATCCAGTAGATAGATTAGTGTTGGGGCCCGAATTATTAAAAGAAATGGAACAGATTGTAAAACAGGTGCAGGAGAACTTGAAGGTTGCCCAGGATCGGCAAAAGAATCAAGCAGATCTGAAAAGAACTCCTAAAGAGTTCTAGGTGGGTGAGCATGTGTTCATAAAGGTAAGACCAAAGAAGAGCTCCCTAAGACTCGGGAGTTGTGCAAACCTAGCACCACATTATTGCGGTCCATTTGAAATATTATCTAGAGTTGGTCAAGTTGCTTATCAGTTAGCGTTACCACCTAATTTAAAAGTGCACAATGTTTTTCATATTTCTGTTCTGAAAAAGTATGTACATGATGCTACTCATGTGATTGATTGGAACGTTGTAAAAGTAGAACCAGAAGGGGAAGTTCTGGTGGAACCAGATTGTATCCTCGGGAGGAGGGAAATTACTCTACAGAACCGCACAATTGGACAGCTGAAGGTGCAATGGAAGCACCTTAGTCCTGAAGAAGCTACTTGGGAACTGGAAAGTAAGATGCAGGAAGCATACCCACATCTGTTCCAAGAGGTTCCTGAGGAAGAAGAATAAGTAACATCGAGGACGATGTTATATTTTAAGGGGGTGTGTATGTCACATACCCCAATTTTGTAAAATTATGTAATTTGTTTTATTTATTTCTGAGACATTATGTTAAACTTAATACTATGTAGGGATTGATGACTCAGCAGAGTCAACAATTATGGAGTATAATTTAGAATATTTAATTAATAATAAATAAATTATGGAGACAACAGCATGGGAGAGCTGTTAAAAAAGAGGTTACTGGTCAAACTGGTGGATGGAACTAGGTGGAAAGGAAAAAGACAAGTGGCAGCATCCTCAAGCACTTCCTAAGTTGCAGGTGGAAACTTCCCTATATTTGGGGTCATGATTCCCCAAGAAAGTGGAATGTGAGCAGGTGGCTCATTAAATGACAATGAACCCAACTAAGACCTAGGCAATCTTTAAAAGTACTCAATGAGGAGAGCTGAGGCTACTCAGTTATTTTATTCCAGAAAGAATTCATTCAGGTGAATGTGATTCAGGAATTTCATTGAGGAAAGAGGGAAAGACAGTAAGGAAGTGCCTTGAGTGAATGTTTGCAGTAACTTGATTCTGATTACAGCTATTTGAGCTGAGAGAACTGACTGATAGTTCTGAGTTGATACTGAGTTAAAGACTATATCTGTTTTGCTGCACCTAGTTCCGGCCAGGGAGACCAGAGCAAGCTCGGGGGTCCTGAGAAGTCGCTGTCTGAGCGCTCTCCAGGAATTGGTAGGGAGGAACGGCCTCCCATCGCTGTTGTTGTCCACAGCTTAAAACAGGTTTTGCTAATCATTTCTTTTTGTTATCTGAGTATACATGGATGAATGTTATGTTAACTTATAGGTCTGAGTAATTAATTAGTACCTTGGAATGTTAGTAGTAAAATTTATTAGTACCACTGTGTTTTTCCACATCTGGTATCACCAGATAGTACTCTAGCACAGTATCTCAGTGTTTAGAAGAAGTATTCTTCTGAACTGAGTTTCCTAAATTATCTGCAGTATTTACAGGTGTTTTTACAAATTCATGAATCATTTTCTTATAGTCTTACAAACTAGTATCAGTATTGTATCCTGTTTTCTAGAAATAGTAACTATAAGATTAAAAGATAGACTAGATACTTCTGCAGATTAAGTAGAGTTTATAATCTTTAGTTTTAAGGAGGATTCATTCCTTAGGAGTTAAACAAAATAATATGACAGTAGGATATGATTATGTATCTGTATTTTTTTTATTTGTTTAAAGTTATAGATGTTTTCCTATTCATATCAGTCTGTAAACTAGTTAAGAATACAAAGCTTTTATACTGTGTACTTTATATTTTTTTTCTTTTAACTAAGGTTAAGTATAGGTCATGAATACTATTCCATCACAAGAGTGAAAATGGATGGTCATAAATATGTAATTGGAACCATACTTAAATAATTTATAAGTAATGTACAAAAATACTCAAGTCTTATAATTATTTCAGAACTCATATAGATATTGGTAAATAACAATAAATAGTATTTATAAGTAATATTAAGAAAAAGTAATATAGTATTATATTACCTATCATATATCAACATCATGTACATTATAATAATAATAGCATTCATGCAGTATATAAGTATATGACTACAACTTTGTTTATTTAAACTCTGAATATAAACAAATAAGGTGATTTTATGAACTAGTCCTACTGTGGTTGTAAAAATAAATAAAAACACTAGTAAAAGACAAAAGTAATATTTATTAAGAATGCAATAAATCCCATTAACTTCAAAGAATTACTTTCTGTTTTATAATTCTTTTTTTTTAAATCAGGTTACAAAACTTGTCAGTAAGAAATTTAATAATACTTTATTAAATAAATATACTGGAAAATATTTAACAGAACTTCTTGTACTTAATTGAATTATAATATTATAACACATTCTACAGTCACACGAGAAGGTAAAAATAACAGATACTATGTTGTTATAAGGGTACAAACCCTAGATACTTTTATCTATCACATTCAGCTACATCATAAAAGAATTTAATAATAGAAATAAAACACATTATAGAAAACGGTAAGTCGCTCGTGGTCGAGCTTAAAAGATTTTAATTTTGCAGAAAAATAATTATGTAATCCTTTACTGCCAACTAGGGCTTATTCTAGTAACATGTAAATACTCATAGAAAAATTATTTTTAAGAGAAGAATAGTAATACTCCTTTATAGCTAGGTTAATGAACGAAACACAGTAAGCAACTTTTCTATCCAAGTCCCTTTTAAACTGTGTTTAAGAAGAAACACAAGTATGGGAAAAACAGTTATTAAAGTTTCAATATAACTAAGGGTAAAACCTTGTTCCTTCTATTGATCAATAGAGTAGCTATATCTCTGTTTTGTACATTAACCTGGAGCCGATTTAAAACTATACTAAAAGCAAACAGTCTGTAAGAATATCTAAACACAGTTACATTAATATATTAATATTACATAGAAAGACAATGTTTAACCCACGGCGGCACATTAAACCCACAGAATAAGTGGTGAAGGGTTATAACTTATTATATCTGTATAAAGTAGTAAAGTAAAGAGAAAATATACTTAAGAAACAGTAAACGCTTTAAGATAAGCGGCATTACAAAATTTGGGTGAAAACCCTAGTTAATTTAAGAGCACTGTCAAGGAGCAAATCATGAAGCCGTGTCTTCATTATACAACCGACTCACAGCCGTAAACTATCTTTTGTTTTCTTCTTTTACAGGATAAAAATATCAAGTAAAGGCGAGTATGCACACATAGTCTCGACCAAAAACATTTACTTATGTTCAGCGCAAGGATTAACCCTGCCAAAACTATCTATAATTAACCTACAGCTAAATACATTTGCATAAAACCAAGTAACCACGGAAGTGCATCCATTCACCACAACCAGCAAGGAGGTATTGCCATGGTTGAGACCAGGCTTACCGGTCACGCTAGTAGCTGTAGCTTGGCACTTTCCTTTGCTGGAGGAGATCGATTTTTCTGTCAAAGAATAGCAGTATAAGCTGTAAAATTGTGAAATAAAAAGGGTAAGAAAGGAACTGTGACTAACCTGCGAGATTTGAAGAAACGGCCGCCACGAAACAGTCGAATAACCAAGAGCTAGGCAATTTAACCCTTCCTTTTATCTCTGCAAGGAACGGTCTGGCAAGAACCAAGGTTTTCCTCCCAAATGAAAGCGCAAATAGAATGAAGTCGATTGGCATTACTACGCCGTGACAGAATAGACAGTGAAGCCAAAAGGATTAAACCCTAAGCTATTAAAAGACTTCAAGGCTGCTATTAACCAAGCTGTATACTCCTTCACAAAGCTACGAAGGTACACAACGGAGGAGAGCAGCATTCGAGCTGCTGTAGAGCAATAATCAACCAGGAATGAACCAGTAGGGTTTCGCAGAGTTTCAAGCCCGAAGGGCGAGGAGAAGACTGATGAAAGTTAGGGCGAGTCCACCCTTTAATACTCCCAGTGCATCGCAGTAAAACAACCACGCCAGCATTTAAATAATTGCAAATGAGTGGGTCGAATGTTAATGTTTTCAAAATCATTTAGATTTCCCAACAAATTATGGTATGGAGACATCCATAAGGTCGTAACCCTTGACCTTATCTGCATTACAATAGACGTTGTATGTTAGAATTTATATAATGTAAACAATGCTTTTCAAACCTTAAAACTATATCATGCCTATAATGTAATTGCATTTTATTATGGTTGAGTTTCTTTTCATCCTTATTCCCAAGTCTAGCGAGGAATAATAGTTACAAGAACTATAAAACCGAAGAGCAAGGTTATTTTACCTTATTGAAAACCATTTATAACCTTGTTATAATATACTTATGCCTAGTTATAAACAAATAAAGGGTTGTTTAGTAAATATTGTTTATTTGAGTTAGTCTCTAAAGAGAGACCTTGAACAAAATGAGAGTTGTTCTAACTTCATAAACTATTTCTATATAAAATGATTATGTCCTATAATAACTCATGAACCTATGTTTGTTTATGTGTATTGAGCTTTATCAAAGTTCAAAACAAAGGCGACATTAAAATTTATAAGAACTTCTTATTGGTTTTAAGTTCTTGTGATAAATAGCACAATTATAACTATTATCCTATGTAAGGATTTACAAGAAATGATAGGTGTTAGCTAGACAAGAAATTTATGCAAACTGTCATCACTATTCTTGATGTTTGTTCAAACTGGAAGTTCATAATATTTATGATTATGATGCTACCTGACTATTTCAAAGGCGCACATGGAATTTTAATCTATTCTTGATCACGGAAATAAAGATAGTTTTCATCACTCCAAACTTGGGGAATCTTACTAAGTGAAAACTTACAGCTAGTAGAAAGTCCTGTAGCTGCTAGAAGAAAAGTATATATTGATTTTTCTTATTTCAAACTTATAATTATTTCTGTAGTCAAATATGTTCATAAATTTTAACATTGAGCATTACATGACAACAGAAATTAAGTAAAAAGAAATTAGATCGAACATGATAATCCAGACTTAAGTTAGGTACCAGAGAATAAATAGTATGAGTGCACTACAGTAAACTCAATAGATTCAGTAATCCATAAGGATTTTTAATGGTGCTAGTATAAATGCAAATGGCTATCTATTTCTCTAGTATCTCTAAACTATCTATCTTTGAAATTTCTTTATCAAAGGAAGTACAGGGAAAGCAATACCTATAAGGGCTTGATAATACTGACTAGCATACATATATGATTTACTGAAAGATTTGGTACAGCATTTTATTATTTTATTTACTTGAAAAGGGTTCTGTTAGCAGCGACCCGAACCTTACCTGTAAATTTGTAAGAAAAAGAAAAGTTGCTGCATTAGCTGATATAGCTAAATAAGCCCAGTCTGTCATAGCATTTCTCCCTTGTGGTTACAAACAGAAAACAATCAATAACTAACAAGAAACTCATCATATAAATTAAGTACAGGTAAAGATCATTCAGTCAAAAATCTTTAGCACAAACCAATCAAACCATTAATAATTGCATTTAATGTGTTTGTATGCTGTTATATAAAAAGTTTTAAATTTTTCGAAATTTTGGGCTTTGACACGTCGCAAATGCTGAAAATTTTAGGAACTGAATATACAATCTAGATGAACACTTGTCCAAAAATTGGCCTCAGATTCGCTATATTATGGGAGATATGATCCCTCCAAGTTAGGGTTATAGCCTCTTCCAAAATTTATCCCTAAACAGGATACCTGGGGATAATTGCAATATATTGAGCTACAGAGGTCCAAATGGAATTCCTGAAGATGATACAGAAAGGGAACAGAAGTTACTTTTGTTGTTACGAATATCAGACTCAGACGATCAACAAGTGACATGTGGCATGCTGTACAACTTCGCTGTTCTGAACAGTCCTGTAACATGTCACCTTGGGAAAAGGATCATAAATCCCAAATGGTGAAACCAATTCTGATGAAAGCTATAGTTTTAGATCAGGGACATGCCAGGTTACCTCAGTGAGAAATTTTAGACACAAAGGAGCAGAAATTTCAGAGATATCATAGAAATAGTAATAGGCATTTTTGTAGAAGAAATTGGAAAACTAGGGCTTCCTGTTCTGGGAGCTTCCCTCCACTATTTTCAGAAAAGGAGTACATTGGAAAGCTCCATTTGAAGAGATATATCTGAATGTACAATCAGATCTGAAATATTCCAAGTTTTGAAAATTAGGGTTTCTGTGACAAACCCTAGATCAGCCAGCTCTGGAACCAGAACGGACACCTCAAATCAGTAAGATCTAATCCTTTGCTATTTTCATTTGAGGTTCTCATTTCAAAGTGATCTATCACATCAGCTTGATGATAAGCTTGGTGAAGTTGACCACTTCCAAGCATAGAAGTATTTGATCTCTCTAAATAAAATGGATTGGACACCTACATGAGCATAGAGGTTCCAGTTTCAGAGGGAGATGAGGCTAGAAGCCTTTCACAAGAAGAACTTGGTCAAGGCCAAGAAGATCATTGCTGATTTAGTCATGAATCAAATTGCACTACAAGTGTCTCCCTAAAGACACCAAAGATGTTTTGATTCCTTCACCAAGCTATTTGAAGGGAAGAACAGAAATCAGAATATGACCTTAAGAAACTAGTTGAAGAATGTGAAGATCTAGAATGCAGAGACCATGCAGTCATAAGAGTCTCTCAAATCAAGAACAACTTGAAGCGGTAAAAGAAGAAGTGAAGAATGTAGAAGTGGTGATGGCCACCTTGAATAGCCTCCCAGGATCGTGGGATTCATTCATTCAAGGAATGTGTGCCAAAAGAAAGTGATTAATTTCATTAGACTCTGGGAAGAGAACTCACAAGAAGAAGAAGCTCGAGAAGAGAAGGTGGGAGCAACTAAAGATCAAGCTCTTACCATCCAAATAAGATACCTCAAGCGATGAGGAATATGAAGAAATCAACTCTTGAAGAACCTCTTATCCATGTTAGCACTTGGATAAGAAATGATGCGATTATGAATGAACAAGACGATGAAGCAGAAGGCTCAAGAAGGAGTCCACCCTCGAAACAAATAAAGATAAGTGTTCAATTTCCATTTCATGATATTATTTTGTTATGCATTTGTTTATATTTAGTTGATGTATTATGCATGATATGATGTTTGCATTAACAACAGTATACTACTAATATGCATGTGATGGGTAAGTAGCTCATGGTGCTATACAACTCTCCATTGATACTTATCTAGAATGGAACCTCTTTGCTGACATATTGGATTAGTGCACAATCTCAATGTTGTCCTGGTAGAGATGGAAGGCATCTAGAAAGTTTCAGTGAGATATGGATGAAGGTTGTATTGGATAAAGTAGTTTCATGATCATATATTTATGCATAATAACTTGTCAGTATGAATATTCCTTATGAAATGTTCTAACCATACAAATGCATTTGACTTGTAGGAAAGACCGCATACATAATCTCCTACAAGCAAAGAAAAATGAAGACTTGTTTTGAAGAACAAGTGACGACAGTTCAAAGACAAAGAATAATATGACGAGTGTAGTAACATCATTGATGTAGAACCTTCCAGCCACCAAGAAGAAAGGGAATACCAGTTCAAGAAGAATGATGTCAGAGCACAGTATCGAGACCTGAATAAAATTTCATAGTTACATCATGCAGTAGATGGAAACATCGTGGGATACAAAGCAAGATTCGTAGCACGAGGCTTCTCATGAAAAGAAGGCATAGACTACAAAGAGACATTTGCAGCCACTGGAAGTGAAGTCACATGACATGCATAATCATGTGTGCAAATGAAAGAAGGACTTGTACGAGTTCAGAAGACACCCATGGGATAACACATACATGATGAGCCTGATGAAAAATCTGAACCTTTGCTACAAGGTTGATAGAGGATGACAAGATCACAAATGGGATCTTAGTATACAGTGATCCTAGATGGATACTACTTGTCACTCCAGTATAGAATGTTTTAGTGCATAGAGTACAGAAGACAGAGGGAGTATTATACTCTGCTTCAGAGGGAGTGACTACAGAATATCTTGAGGTTCAACATGGTACAACAAGATGGGCAGATTACTGATGACTCTAGGCTTTACTGAGAGTAAAGTGGGTTCCAACCTTGGCTTCAAGGTTGAAGGAGGAAGACCAGTGATGCTCCTATTATGTGTCGATGCATTATTTTCTAGGCATGGAGGTGTGGACAAGGGAAGTATGCAGTAGAGATCTTGAATGGGTTCAAGATGATGGATTGCATGACCACACCTATGGCATCGAACATGAAGCTATTGAGTGATGCTTTATCAGAGACGGTTGATGCTATGATGATGATTGGGTCCTTGATGTACCTGAGACCAGATATTTTCTTTGCTGTGAACACATTGAGACATGTTCACCTAATGGTTGCAAAGCATGTAGGGGTACAGTTGATTATGGGCTCAAGTATGATGCAAATCAGAAGATTAACCTAGAGGGCTATGTTGATTCAGATTGGGCAGGTAGTGCCATCGACAGGAAGAGTACTTTAGGATGTTACTTCAGTATGGGATCAGTTGTGATCTCTTGGTTTAGCAGGAAGCAATCATGTGTGGCACTGAGTACAACTCAAGCAGAGTATGTCACAACTTGTTTAGCTAGTTGTGAGGTAGTATGGATGCGGAAGCTACTGTCTGATATATTTGATCTCCAGTTGGATGCTACTTGTATACATTGTGACAACCAGAGTTGCATGAAGTTGTCATAGAATATAGTGTTCCATGACAAGTCGAAGCATATCGAGATCAAGTATGACTATATCAGTGATATGGTGCAGAGAGGAGCAGTGAAGCTCCAATATGTTGCGATAGAGGATCAGATAGTTGATGTGTTGACGAAACCATTAGCCAAAGTGAAGTTCGAGTACTTCAAGGATAAGCTTGGTGTTCTCCAGATCGAGGTTTCCTCCAAGGGAAAGTGATGAGTCCCAAATCCATTATGATGAGTAGGTCAGATGTAAGGGCTGAGCCATTTTTTCATGGTGAGAGGATTTGGTTCCTTCCATGTCAGATATGAGTGCTGACTGCCATTCTCGGAATGGAGGCACCTCGTCAGTTACCAGGAACACTCAATCTAGGACTGAGAGAGCCATTCTGATGAGTAGGTTAGATGTAAGGGCTGAACCATTCTATCATGGCGAAAGGATTAGGTTCATCCCATGTCAGATGTGAGTGTTGGTCATTCTATCGAGTAGGATAGATATAAGGGCAACTGCCACTCTCCGGGAGAGTGGAGGCACCTGGTCAGTTACCAGGTAGCTCAGTCTGGGATTGGGGGCCTTTCTGGTGAGGGTGGAGGATTTGGTTCCTTCCAGGTCAGATGTGAGTGCATGCCATTCTGTCATGGTGAGAGGATTAAGTTCCTTCCATGGCTGATGTAAGTGTGGGTCATTCTGTCATGGTGAGAGGATTAAGTTCCTTCCATGGCCAATGTAAGTGCGGGCCATTCCATCATGGTGAGAGGATTAAGTTCCTTCCATGTTAGATGTAAGGGCAGGCCATTCCTTCATGGTGAGAGGATTAAGTTCCTTCCATGTCAGATGTAAGGGTAGGCCATTCTATCTTGGTGAGAGGATTTAGTTCCTTCCATGATAGATGTGAGTGCGGGTCCTTTTTGATGTGATTGTATTTTAATACATGATCAGATGTGAGTGTTGGGCGTGCCTTTCTGATGAGTAGGTCAGATGTAAGTGCTGGGCATGCCTTTCTCACTAGTAGGTCAGATATAAGTGATAGGCGAAGACCTACTTGTGGACTAGGCCTACAACCAACATGAAAGAAGGCTAGCTCTATAGAACTTCCTATGACGAGATAGTACACACATGATGATGACCAGGTGAGATCCAGATCGAGTGATGATCCAGATCCAGCAGTGATGATCCAGATCGAGTGACGATCCAGATCCAGCAGTGATTATCCAAATCGAGTGATGATTCAGATCCAGTAGTGATGATCCAAATCGAGAGATGATCCAGATCCTGATCCAGATCAAGTGATGATCCAAATCCAGTCCAGTGATGTTGATCCAGATCGAGAGATGATCCAGATCCAGTGATGATATTCCATGATGATCCAGATCGAGATATGATCTAGATTCAGTGATGATGATTTAGATCAAGTGATGATCTAGATTCAATGATGATGATCTAGATCGAGTATGATCTAGTGGCGATGTTCCATCTCGAGTATGATCCAGTGATGATGATCTAGATCAAGTGATGATTTAGATCCAAATGAAAGATGACCTAAAGATGAAAGATGACCTAAAGATGAAGATGACTTAAAGATGAATATGACGAGAAGTTGACGATGGTTCAGATGATACAGAGAAGAATACTTGTGCTAATAAATTGTGTCGAGAGAATACCTTCCTAGTTAAGAGCGAGTGTTGATGTAATTGTAACTTCGGAATGTATTCACTTGTATTTCTTATCTATTGTAACCTGATGTTTATTCTGGGATGTATTTGAGTCATGTCATACCTCGATGTTCCGATCGGGAAGTTTCTATAATGAGAAATTCATGTCAATTCATTGTGGGTAACCCTCCTATTGGTAAAGGGTTAAAGTCCCCATAGTTCTGGGGCCCTTGGGTTATTAGAATATACTAGAGAAGTCGACCCTAGGTGAGTCATTGTAAGTCAGGGCAATAGTCCCCACCATTGTGTTACCCTCCTATTTGTCGGAGGAGGCAAAGTCCCTAGAAGTGGTGGGGCACTAGGGTTATTAGACAATCCTAGAGATGTCGGCTCTAGTAAGTAATTGTTAAGTAAGGCCGACATGTTTGAGTGCACTTCAAGTGAATGGAAGAATATAAATAGAGAGTGAGAGCCTCTCTATTTATCACTTGCAACACATCACTCACTCACTCAAGTGTGGTGCATAAGTGAGGAAGGAAATACATTGGGACTAGACAAGAAGAAGACTACTGCTGTCGGGAGTGCATCTTACTGTTTTGGGGTCTTACCATTTTTGTGCTGATTCTATCTCTGAGGAAGTTGCGGGGTTTTCTCCATTTATGGTTTCTCCGATCAAAACTCTTTATGTCTCTTGTCTCTTGTGATGTGCTTATGTTTTATTGCTCTGCTTGTTATTCTCTCAGTGAAAAATTCCTAAGATCATAATGCTATCTTATATGATGAAAAACTAACATGAATTATCTCAGTGCTCCAATGGCTGAGTCAACTATCAAACAAGTCTCATGGAAATAACTGTTAGAAAAATTAACAAAAATCTTAGTCTATGGACCTTAGAGCTCTTAATTTTCCTAGCAAGATCATCTTGGTGAAATCGGTATTGTAGGCCATGCCCATGTATCTTTTCTCAGTTTTGGCTGCCCCAAAATCCTTCATTAAACAAATCAAGAAAATCAAGCAGAATTTCCTCTAGGGGGAATTGAAGGATAAAAGAAAATGGCCTTTGGTGGACTGGCAAACCATATGCACCCCGAAAGGCATGGGAGAGCTGGGCCTCAGTGACCCTTTGGATAATAACAAAGTGATGAGCACAAAAATTTGGTGGAGATGGGTGAACTATAGCGATGATACTTGAGCCAAATTGTGGCATTTGAAATGTGCACCTCACTAGCCGAAAAAATCCCTAGTTAGGTTCGGAAAATATATTCCATGATCCTCCATATGGAATACAACTCAAGAAAATAGGGGTCTGGTTTAGAAGCACGGCTTTTGGGAAGTCTGTAATGGCAAAATGGAAATATTTTCAAGTGAATCTCTAAACCAAGAACCAGCCATTTCTTGTGTGGAAGACCCTCCTCTCTTACGCTCTTTCCTCCATAACAATCCCATGGATAAGGTAGCGGAGTTCTGGGATAACAACAATTCAGACTAGAGGGTCAGAAGATGGAAGTCCAAGCGATGGTGGAAAGACAAGGCACCAGGAGAAGACATCGAAAATTTCATAGTAGAGCTTTCCAAGAAAAGGTTCTCCAAGAGCGAGGACCCTGACAAGATAAGATTGGGGTACTCAACCTCTGTCAACTTCAATCCAAAAGAAGCTCTAGGCCTATTAACTGAAACCCTACACATTGCCCCAGAAGACAAATGGATTAAACTATGGAAGGGAGGGTGGTGGCCCAAAATATCTAATTTCTGCTGGCTTGTCATAAAGCAACATATTCTAACATGGTACAACCTTCAAATCAGGGGTTTTTAGGGACCATCTCGATGCCTCATGTGTGAAGAAAAGAATGAATCTATCAAATCATCTATTGGATGAGTGCAAGATATCTAACTCTGTGTGGAAGGAGGGTACATCGATCTTCAGAAGACATCACAGACACAGGGGATGGCCGAATATCACAATCGTGGAATGGCCCCTCAAGAGCTTCAAAAACAAAATAGTGACTCGCCTATGATAACTTTTCCCTAGATTCACAATGTGGGAAATATGGAAACTAGAAATAAATAGAATTTCAAGAACAAATCAAATAAACTCGAAGAAATATGGAACTCCATCGAAACCCATATGAAAGAAACTATAACATTGCAATCATGGATGCAGGAGGAATTTGCAGTGGAATGTAGTGAACGTAGTATATTGTAGGCTTTTGGGTTCACAAAAATACCTCCTTATAACTCGATGGTTTGTGCATTCCCGGTGCAAGTCTCTAGCCTGTGGTCCTAGAATCCCCCTCCAGAAGGAACCTTTAAACTCAATATAGATGGGGTGGCCAAAGGAAATCTAGGCCCTGCTAGTTATGGAGGCATTATCCATAACTTGGAAGGAATCATCCTCAGTCTATTCTAGGGGTCTATAGGGTCAAATACAAACAACATGGAAGAGCTAGAAGGTCTGATCAACCACTTGATATGGGCAAGGCAAACCAGGAAAATGCCTCTAATGGTGGAAGGCGATTCCCAAATCATAATAAACATGGCCCATAAACTCTAGGCAGGAACCCTTACATCCCAAATTTCAAAAAACTAGCAATGGGAGAGTAGGTTACAGGTCCTAAAGCATATCCTCAGTGGAGAGGAAGCTCTCCTATTAATGCATGTCAAGAGGGATGGGAATAGGGTGGTGGATGCCATGGCTAATGCAAAAGTGGAGAGCAAGTCTTCTTTCCATGTAGAAACAACAGAGGATGATAGGAAAACCCAACAAATCTGGAGCAATGGCTACACATTAGTAGATGAGGATGCAAGACAAAGTTCTCAACATTCCACATGGGAATGCTAGATGGCTCCGAACTAAAGACGGTGTTTCAACATCATAGGAGGGTCCACTTTAGTCTAATCTCTATACGAAGCAGGACAAGGGTTTTTCTGCATGCCAACTGGGGTATGGTAAGGCCTGTATTACCACATGATTCTCCTCCGACTATCTTAGTCCTACACGAGGCCTAGGTATGGTGCACATGGATCCTAAGCCTGACTGCTCTCATTATGGAAGGAAAGAGAGGCTTTTTAGGCATTACGAAGGTAGTCTTAAAGAAGGATATGTGGGAAGGAGAGAGTTCAAAAGTGCAAGTATTGTACCAGCCATTGATTATGATAGAAAAATATCTATGTTGGAGGGCCAAATCATCTGGCATGTTGTAAAACTTACAATCGTGAATTGCTTGCAAAGGATGAGAGATTGGATCAAGTGAGGTAAGGGGCAGGGTATTATGGCAGGACCATGGAGGGGTAAGGTTGGAAGCTATAGGAGGTTTTCGTTGGAAGAGGAAAGCCTCATTTATGCTCATATTTTAGATGCCTTGTTCCTATCTAAGTTTCTTTACTCCTTTCTCGTGTTATCCTCTGGCTGGTCGAGAGTCTGCGCCATGCCACGAATATGGAGATCAAGCTCCAAAGCGAAAGGTTTGAATCAAAGGGGTAATCTAGGTGATGTGCCTGCTGGTGTGGAGGAGCACTCCATGCCCCAAGATAGGGGTGTTCTGAACGCAGCTCCTTTTAATTGGGGATAACAGTATATGGCGAAAACTCCCATGGCGGTCGAGGCTATCTGATGGTTGAATCAGACCCATAGACATATGAAGATGTAGAAAATGATCCAAGATGGAAAATAGCCATGAAAGAAGAGTTCATCTCGCTCCATAAGAACAACACTTGGGAGCTGGTTGATATTTCCCCAAGGAGGAAGCTAGTTCAATGTAAGTGGGCTTACAAAACCAAGTTTTTAGCTGATGGTTCACCTTTGAAATATAAGACAAGATTGGTAGAAAAGGGATACTCACAGGTACATGGCATAGACTATAATGAGACCTTTGCACCAGTGGAAAAGATAGACTCCATCAAGCTAGCCTTACCCATTGCAGCTTTGAAGCAGTGGGAGGTATGTTGGAATATCTTTCAGAGTGGTGTGTTTGGGACGAGTAGATGGTGGCTAGTGCTTAGTCTTAAAGTTTTAATGTATTGTCATTGATGGCAATATTCTATAAAGAGAAGGGGAACTGATGTCAAATGGATGTGGTAATCTACTGAAAAAGAGGCAGGCATGCAGGTATCAATGGAGAAAATCGAACAATGGGAGGTTCTAGAGATTCAGACTAAAGTCTATGAAAAATCCACTTATTGAATGGATATCACAAAAATTGCGAAGTACGAACTCCGCTATAACGTTATACATATATGACAGAGCTGTGCCAAAACGGAACCAACTGGAAACTCCGCCAAAGGTTATCACCAAATGTTAACCGTGCACCCTCACAACTGTTTTGAGCGTGCAATAAAGTATTTGTTGTTGGGGCCTTGCCATCGAACACCTTGTGGAATTTTTTATTCATCTGCGCTTCCGCCGTTGCAGGAGAGTGATACACAATGAGCTCCGATATTTTCCTCCGATGAACTCTGGCTCAATCAGCTGAGATTCAGACTAAAGTTTTAGATCGGAGGTTGTTGTATTTTGGCTTCCACCATTGCGGCTCCCAAAGCGGTTAAGAATCCGAAGTGTAAAGAGCTCCAACTTTCGATGTGTGTCACATGGCTATAACCTGTTGATCTCCACCATTGCAGCTCCCAAAGTGGTTAAGCACCCAAAGTGAAAAGCGCTCTGACTTTCGATGCGGATCGCGTGTCCATAGTATTTTTCTCCCCGCCGTTACGGTTGTGCGAAGCTTTTGGCTTCTAATGTCAAAATCCCTCCGTCATTGTGGAAGGAGATGTTCTTTCGACCTCCGCCATTACGCTTATCGTTCTGAATTCCGATATGTTCTAAATAGCATTTAAGTTTTCGCTGTTGCGGAAGGAGATGTTCCTCCGACCTCCGATGTTGCAGAAGGATATATTGATTGTGAGCTCCGACATTGCGGAAGGAGAACTTCTTCCGACCTCCGATGTTGCGGAAGGAGATGTTGCTTGCGAGCTCCATCATTTCACCCGCCGCTTCAGTGTAATATTTGAAGAGGAATATGAAGAGCCCTGTACAGTTGAGGATTCGAAAAGTATTTGACCAGGTGGATTAACAGTTATGATGAACCTGAAATGTGAACCGTTTAGTAACCACTTGTAATGATGATTTGAAAGGAGATGGAATAGGAAGAGTAAGGAACAAATAAAACAAAAAGGGGAGATATGATTCGAATATATATCATTCGATGTGTACAGAGGGTTTGTGAGGATGTTGAAGCTGAACCGTTTCTGTTTGAGGATGTTGAAGTTGAACCGTTTCTGTTTGAGGAAGTTGAAGCTGAACAGTTCCTGTAACGGTTTGAGGATATGGTTTCACTGAAATAGAGAGTGAAATGAACTCAGAAGATGATATATATAATGAGCAGAAATAGTTGTAAAAGTGAGTTGTTTTGATGAGAGTAATGGTGTGTAGAGTATTAAGGGATCAGTACTGTAAACTGATACTAAATGAGCAGAGCAACAGAGCAGAGGAATTGAAGAATGTGCTGAACAGTTCAACAGAACAAAGAGCCGATGTTGAATAGAGCAGAGTGGTTTGGTAAGCAGAGACATATCTGTATTGTTGCAGTTTGATTCTATTGGAAACTCTAGCAAATAAGGGAGTTAGGGAGGTTCTAGGGGATACTTTATGTCTCTGTCTGCAAGTAGGTGCTTGTATAGATTGAAGATTGGTGTCTTCACCCAGTTGGTGCTGGTTTACAGCGAGAGTTGGTGCTTTCACCAAGTTGGTGCTTGCATTCAGAGGTTGCAGCCTCTTTGAGTCGGTGCTCAAATAAGAATTGATGTACAACCATTGAAGCCTTTGACATCATAAGAAGAAGAGGTTTTTCCCTTATGGGTTTCCTTATGAAATATCTGTGTATCATATATGTGATTAAATGTTGTGATTGAATGTTGTGTTTTATGTTATCTGCTCTTATGTTTATAACTCTAAATTCATAGCAAATATTGACTGCCATAAAGTTAATTGATTCTAAGTTAAAAGAAGTATTTTGGTGAAAAATATTAACTAACTGATTCACCCCCCCCTCTCGGTTAGTTTATACCTGTAACAATTGGTATCAGAGCATCGTTCCGTTTGGTTAAGGTAGATCCTGAAGAGTTAAAATGGCTAGTCAAGATGGATCAATAAACAAAGCACCCATATTTGATGGTAAAATTTTTTCTTTCTGGAAGGTTAGGATGAGAACATACTTAATGTCCCTAGGTGCTGATGTTTGGGAAGTAGTAGAGACTGGGTATGCAAAACTTGTTTTGCTAGCATCCAGAGATGATAAGCTAGAATTTACTTTCAATGCAAAAGCAATGAATGCTATTCTAAGTGGTCTTGCTGAAACTGAATTTGTAAAAGTAATGCACCTTGATTCTACCAAAGAAATGTGGGATAAGCTTATTAGCAGCTATGAAGGAAATGAGAAAGTTAAAGATGCCAAGTTGCAGACTCATAGACTAAGATTTGAACAACTGAAAATGAATGAAGATGAAAGTATTAGTAAACGTTTCTTGAGAATTGATGAGTTAGTAAATGCTATGAGAGCTCTTGGTGAAAAAATAAGTGATGATGATACCTTCCTTGTTCATAAAATCCTGAGATCTTTGCCTGACAGATTCAACCCTAAAGTCTCAGCTATAGAAGAAATGAGTGATCTTGAAAAGTTATCTCTTGACCAATTACTAGGAATTTTGACAGCCTATGAAATGAGGATTAGTAAATACCAAAACCCATCCACAGAAGCCTCGTTTAAAGCTGAAAAGAGTACATAGGCAGATGTAGATGAAATAGAAGCAAAATTTGTGAGAATACTGAAAATGGGGTCAGGGAAATACAAAGGAAAACTTCCTTTCAAATGTTTTAACTGTGGTAAAACAGGACACTTTGCTACTAAATGCCCTCATATGAGGAAAGAGTAGAGTTCTGTAGATGAAGAGAAATTTCTAAAGAAGAGGTATAGTAAAGAAAACAAGTACAAGAAGAAAAGTCTACTTGTAAATGATGATGAATCCACAGAAAATTCAGAAAGTGAACCCTCCCATGAAGACAAAGAGAATGATTTCCTGCTTATGGCTGTAAAGGATCTAGAGATGAGCTATACAGAGATGAATGATGAAGATTCCATTGTGGACATGGAGGGAGAGATGATGAGTGCTCTAGAGGATATTGATAGACTAAGAATAAAGAAAAGAAAAGAAAAAAGCTATTAAAGCAGTATGAAACCAATGGAAAAGACATCTCTCTAATAAAGCTATAGCTAGAAGAGGCAAAGAAAATTTAATAGGCTTTGAAACAACAGCTAGCTGAAAGCAACACCAGATGTGAACATCTAGAGAAAGAAGTAGTAATTGTTAAGAAGGATTTAGAAAAATTTCAAGCCTTATATCATCAGAATATCTCTAGTATCAAAGCTTCAGAAGAGCTAAATAACATTCTAAACAGACAGAGGTCACCTCAGATTAAGCTTGGTCTAGGCTATGGTCAAGGTGCAAGTAGCAGTGATTCAGAAAGCAAAGAATCATCAAACTTGACTAATTTTCAGAACAGCAAGCAGGAAAAAATCTCCAGAATAACAAATGTTGAAGCATGTAAAGATAATAATGAAAATCGATCAAATAGTGATAAAAAGCAAGAGAATACTGATCTAAATAGAAAATCGGTACATTCAAGAGTTCATGAAGAAGAGCCATATAACAGAATCAAGTATGCAGATCAGAATTACAATTATGAGCATCATAACTCAATACATTATTTTTCTAGAAATCCACCAAGAGTTAGGTATGTTAATTTCTTCAATGGTTATTGTTTCTGTTGTTCTAACTTTGGGAACAGAGCTGCCAATTGCTTTTACAATTTTAGAAACGTTCAGAGAAGGATGTCAAATAACAAATAGATGATACATCAATCAGCATATAATCATATGGGTCGTGTATCTCAATCAGCTGTTAAAAGAAGAATGCAAAACAGAAATACTAACCCGTTTGATCTTCTATACAATGAAACAGAATGTTACATATGTCACAACTTTGGGCATAAAGCTACATAATGTAACTTGAAAGAGAACAAAACAAAACCAAAAATGAAATATACTGCTGAACGAAATGTATGGAAGCAGAAAGAGAGTTCTCATTGTAATCTCATGCTCTCAGTTCAGAAACAGAAGAATCCTTGGTACATTGATAGTGGATGTTCGAAACATATGTCAGGAGAGAAAGAGAAGTTTATTTCTATGTCACAGCAGAAATCTGGGAATGTAACATTTGGAAATGATACACTAGGAAATATTAGAGGCAAGGGAATGGTTAGTCTTAGCAATGGTAAAGGAAAGGCTCAATATGTGTTATTTGTAGATGGGTTGAAGCACAACCTTCTCAGTGTGAGTCAAATGTGTGACAAAGGGTGTGAAGTCGTGTTCACTGCTAAAGATTGTAAAATTAAAAATGTTTCCTCAGGAAAACTGGTTGCCAAAGGAATAAGAACTGAGAATAATGTTTACATTTTAAAAGAAGAAAAAGAAGAGTGTTATCTCAGCAAATATGATGAAAGCTGGCTGTGGCATAAAAGACTAGGACATCTACATTTTGATCATTTAATAAAACTCAAAAACAGAGCAGCAGTAAGGGACTTTCCAGAAATATCTAAACCACGTGATGAAGTGTGTAAACCTTGTCAGATGGGGAAGTTAACCAGAACACAGTTTAAGTCAAAGAGTGTTCCCTCCACAAATAAGCCTCTTCAACTAGTCCATCTGGATTTGTGTGGCCCATCAAGGAAAGAAGGTATAGGTAAGGAGAACTATTTCATGCTCATGATTGATGACTATTCCAAACTAACATGGGTTGCATTCCTTAAAGAGAAGTCTGAAGCATTTGCTAAATTCAAGATATTTAAAGCCCTAGCTGAAAATCAGACTAGAAGAAAGATTAAAGCTATCAGATCTGACAGAGGAGGAGAGTTCAGTTCAAGATAGTTCAAAGAATTATGTGATGAGCATGGCATCAGGAAAGAATATACAATTGTAGGAACTCCTCAGCAAAATGGAGTGGTAGAAAGAAAAAAGAGAACAGTCCAACAGATGGCTAGATCAATGATGAAGGAAAAGGATATCTCTCAAGGATTTTGGGTGGAAGCTATTCATACAGTTGTGCACATTCTTAACAAAGCTCTTTTGAGACCAAACAGTGACAAAACACCATATCATTTATGGTTTGGAAGACCTGCAACCATTAAACATTTCAGAGTTTTTGGGAGTAAATGCTATATTAAGAATAATGATGAAAATTTGGGCAAGTATGATGACAAAGCAGATAAAGGAATCTTTTTAGGATATGCTACAGAAAGCAGAGGCTATAGGTGTTATAACAAGAGGCTGCGTAAAATACTAGATTGCATAGATGTGAAAGTAGATGAAGATTGTCATGGAAATATCCGTCAAAGGAATGATGAAGATTCATGTTTGGAAGATACAAATGAAGAGACAAAAGATCAGGTCCAAGAATCCCAGAAGAAAGAATCTGAATCATCAGAGTATGAGGAAGCTAAACCTGAACAACACACTGTACAATCTTCTTCCAAAATGATTAAAAAAAATCACCCTGAAAGCCAAATCATTGGTGATGAGAGTAAAGGTGTTCAGACTAGAAGGAAGATTTTGCAGGAATCTGAACAGTCTCATATTGCTCTTCTCTCTACAATTGAGCCCCAATGTTTTAATGAAGCCAACAAAGACAAAGACTGGGTAGCAGCCATGAATGAAGAGCTGGACCAAATTGAAAAGAATAAAACTTGGGAACTTGTTCCTAGGCCATCGGACAACAATGTGATTGGATCCAAATGGGTATATAAGAATAAATTAAATGAACAGGGACAGATTGTAAGGAATAAAGCAAGACTGTTTTGCAAAGGTTATGCTCATATTGAAGGACAAGACTTCGATGAAACATTTGCTCCAGTGGCAAGAATGGAAGCTATCAGAATGTTTCTAGCCTATGCTTGTTACAAACGATTTAGAGTATACCAGATGGATGTCAAGTCAGCATTTCTCAATGGAAATTTAGAAGAAGAAGTGTATGTGGAGCAACCTGAAGGATTTTCACTCACAAATAAAACTGACTATGTATGCAAGATGAAAAAGGCTTTGTATGGGTTGAAGCAAGCACCTAGAGCCTGGCATGCCAGACTGGACAAATATCTACAAGACAAAGGCTTCAAGAAAGGTTATGTGGACAGGAATTTATATATCAAAATTGAAGGTGATGACTTACTGATTGTATTGGTTTGTGTTGATGATATCATCTTTGGTTGTACTGATAATCTTTCTGTTCGGTGGTTTGCTAACTCTATGAAATCTAAGTTCGAAATGTCAATGATTGGTGAGCTATCCTATTTCCTTGGTCTTCAAATCTATCAGAAACCTGAAGGTATGTTTCTTTCTCAAGAAAAGTATCTAAAGGATATGTTAAAGAAGTTTCGAATGAAAGACTCCACACCTATGAGTACACCCATGGTCAATGGCTGCGAGTTGAGCAAAGATGATTCTTCACCTGAAGTGGATCAAAAGATGTACAGATCTATGATGGGAAGCCTGTTATATATTACTGCATCAAGACCTGATATCATGCATGCTATTGGGATGGTAGGAGGGTTTCAAGCTGCTCCTAAATAGAGTCATCGACTAGCTGTCAAACGTATATTCAAATACCTGAAAGGTACGCTCTCTTATGGTCTGTGGTATCCCAAAAATCAGAACTTTCAGCTAATAACATATTCAAATGTAGATTGGGCTAATTGTGTATATGAAAGAAAAAGTACAAGTGGCAGAGCATTCTTCTTAGGAGAGTCTTTGGTTTCCTGGCTACGTAAAAAGCAAAGTTCCATTTCTTTATCCACTACTGAGGCAGAGTACATAGTTGCTGCTACTTGTTGTACTCAAATTTTATGGATGGTTCAATCCCTTGCTGATCTAAATGTAAAGTATTCTCAGCCTATTCCCATTCACTGTGACAATACTAGTGCTATCAGTGTTTCCAAGAATCATGTTCTTCATTCCAAAACTAAACATATTCCCATAAAGTACCATTTCTTGCACGGACAAGTGGCTACTCAAGTGGTCTTGTTGCATTATATTCCTTCTACCGAACAGATTGCTACATTTTTACTAAGCCTTTACCCACAGCTCAGTTTGAATATCTATGTTAGAAGCTAGGTTTTCAGTCCTTGTTTTAGTAACTCATGCACTATGTTAGGGGGAGTCTGTGTTTATTGTATATCTTATTTCTGTTTACAGCATGGAATGGCAGTTCATTTTCTTAGTGCATATTGTCAGGGGGAGACTGGTCATCAAACATACCATATCTTCCTGGGTTTATCCATTTCCCTTGATGTCAAAGGGGGAGAAAATGTGACCAGTTGAATGAGATATTTCCATCAATGTCAAAGGGGGAGATTGTTGGAATATCTTTCAGAGTGGTGTGTTTGGGACGAGTAGATGGTGGCTAGTGCTTAGTCTTAAAGTTTTAATGTATTGTCATTAATGGAAATCTTCTATAAAGAGAAGGGGAACTGATGTCAAATGGATGTGGCAATCTACTGAAAAAGAGGCAGGCACGCAGGTATCAATGGAGAAAATCGAACAGTGGGAGGTGCTAGAGATTTAGACTAAAGTCTATGGAAAATCCACTTATCGAATGGATATCACAAAAATTACGAAGTACAAACTCCGCTATAACGTTATATATATCATAGAGCTGTGCCAAAATGGAACCAACTAGAAACTCCGCCAAATTTTATCACCAAATGTTAATCGTGCACCCTCATAACTGTTTTGAGCGTGCAATAAAGTATTTGCTGTCGCGGCCTTAACATAGAACACCTAGCGGAAGTTTTTATTCATCTGCGCTTTTGCCGTTGTGGGAGAGTGATACACAACAAGCTCCGATATTTTCCTCCGATGAACTCTGGCTCAATTGGCTGAGATTCGGACTAAAGTTTTAGATCAGAGGTTGTTGTCTTTTGGCTTCCGCCATTGCGGCTACCAAAGTGGCTAAGCATCCGAAGTGTAAAGCACTCCGACTTTCGATGTGCATCACATGGCTATAACCTGTTGATCTCTGCCATTGCGGCTCCCAAAGTGGTTAAGCACCCGAAGTGAAAAGTGCTCCAAATTTCAATGCAGATCGTGTGTTCGTAGTCTTTTTCTTCCCGCTGTTGTGGTTGTGCGAAGCTTTTGTCTTCCGATGGCAAAATCCTTCCGCCGTTGCAAAAGGAGATGTTCTTTCGACCTCCGTCGTTACGCTTATTGTTCTGACTTCTGATCCGTTCTAAACAGCATTTAAGTTTCTGTCGTTGCAGAAGGAGATGTTCCTCTGACCTCCAATGTTTCTGAAGGATATATTGATTGTGAGCTCTGACGTTGCAGAAGGAGAACTTCTTCCAACCTCTGATGTTGTGGAAGGAGATGTTGCTTCCAAGGTCTATCATTTCACTCGTCTCTTCAGTGTAATCTTTGAAGAGGAATACGAAGAGCCCTATACAGTTGAGGATTCGAAGAGTATTCGAGCAGGCGGATTAACAGTTATGATGAACCTGAAATGCGAACCGTTTGGTAACCACTTGTAATGATGATTCGAAAGGAGATGGAATAGGAAGAGTAAGGAACAAATAAAACAAAAAGGGGAGATATGATTCGAATATATATCATTCGATGTGTACAGAGGGTTCGTGAAGATGTTGAAGCTGAACCGTTTCTGTTTGAGGATGTTGAAGTTGAACCGTTTCTGTTTGAGGATGTTTAAGCTGAACAGTTCCTGTAACGGTTTGAGGATATGGTTTCAATGAAACAGAGAGTGAAATGAACTCAGAAGATGATATATATAATGAGCAGAAATAGTTGTAAAAGTGAGCTATTTTGATGAGAGTAATGGTGTGCAGAGTATTAAGGGATCAGTACTGTAAAATGATACTGAATGAGCAGAGCAGCAGAGCAGAGGAACTAAAGAATGTGTTGAACAATTGAACAGAACAGAGGAGCAGAGAGCCAATGTTGAACAGAGCAGAGTGGTTTGGTAAGCAGAGACATATCTGTATTGTTGCAGTTTGGTTCTATTGGAAATTCTAGCAAATAAGGGAGGTAGGGAGGTTCTAGGGGAGACTTTATGTCTCTGTCTGCAAGTAGGTGTTTGTAGAGATTGAAGATTGGTGTCTTCACCCAGTTGGTGCTTGGTTACAGTGAGAATTGGCGCTTTCACCAAGTTGGTGCTTGCATTCAGAGGTTGTAGCCTCTTTGATTCGGTGCTCAAATAAGAATTGATGTACAGCCATTGAAGCCTTTGACATCATAAGAAGAAGAGGTTTTTCCCTTATGGGTTTCCTCATGAAATATCTGTGTATCATATATGTGATTAAATGTTGTGATTGAATGCTATGTTTTATGTTATCTTCTCTTATGTTTATAACTCTGAATTCATAGCAAAGATTGACTGCCATAAAGTTTATTGATTCTAAGTTAAAAAAGTATTTTGGTGAAAAATATTAACTAACTGATTCACCCCCCCCTCTCAGTTAGTTTATACCTGTAACAAGGTACATCACATGGATGTGAAGTGTGCTTTCTTGAATGGAGATATTACTGAAGAGATTTACATGCAGCAGCCTCAAGGCTTTGCTACTAATCCATCTCTTGTGTGCAGGCTAAAGAAATCATTATATGGGATTAAGCAATACCCTAGGGCTTGGTATGCCAAGATTGATTGCTTTTTGTTTTCATTGAGTTTTGTTTGATGCAAGTCTTATCCTAATGTTTATTTGAATCTGATTCATGGTTCTTTGATGATTATTGTCTTGTATATAGATGACCTTCTCATTACAGGAAGCTCAAAGGATGAAATTTCTTCCTTAAAGGATGCAATGAACCATGCATTTTCTATAATTGATTGGGGTTATTGAGACAATTATTGGGTCTTGAGATTGCTCAAACCAAACATGGAATAAAAGTACTTCAGTCCAAGTATGCTTTGGATTTGTTGAACAAGTTCAACATGAAAGATTGTGTTACCACCTAAGTTGTACTTAGTGGTTTTTTATCAAATGAGCTAGGTGAACTGGACAAGGATAACTTTTTTGGACTTAAGAAGACCTTTGGAAGTACTTATGGGAAGTGCTTGTTGCACTATATCACATGTTCATACCCCATGGGGGAATTCTAATAAATGTTATAGCATGATAGTGTCTGTAAAAGACTCGGTCTCTTAGACTTTTTTTTTCAATCTAATCGTCCCACGGTGTTTTTTCCCTTGGTTATTATTGGTTGTTGAATAAACGACTGATCATTTCTGAGTTTTTCACTCCAACCTCCAAAGTTGGGGTGGTCGGCTTGGCATGTAGGCCTATTGAGGTTATTAGAGTCTATGTGTCAATGTATAAACATGCTAGACATCATGGTCGAGTCATATGAACATGTCTAAGTCCCCCTAGGTTTTTTCAATTTTTAAATTTTTTAGTTTTTTCAGTGTTTTTTATTAAAAATTTTATTTTTCCAAAACTTAGGCTATTTTGTAATAGTTTAATTGGAAATTTTGATTTTGTAATAAAAGTGGGCCAAATAATCAGTTTCAGTCATGTAGGTGCTCATTTTCAAGCTAAGAGCACCATGTAAACCCATGGACCCACTATTTCCTAGTTTTGAGTGATTTTCCATCACTCGGGTTAGAAATCCCCAAAAATCAATTATTGATTATTTCAATTAATAAATTGATGAATAATGGAGCAAATCCAAAATCATAGATCAGTGGATTCTCATCCAATTTGATTGAAATTAGTTAGATCTGAACCAGATTGACTAGATCTGACAAATCCTTGACTAAAGGAGTTCATCAAATCAGATCTAGAGTTTATCTTTAGCAGTCTTTATGGGGAATTGTGCCCTCTCTCTCTCCTCCACACATGTGGACTCTCCTGGATGCTCTGTGGACTGATGTGTCAGTTTATGGGTTGATGTGTCAGCTCAATTAGCACCCCAGTTGACAAGTAGGCTCAGTTAAGTTTCAAGTCTTCATTGATTGACTCTCCATCAGCTGATTTGATCTGTCTCCTTGGGATTTGTGCCCCCCTGGGCTGGATCTCCTGGTTTTTGTATAAATCAAAGCATAAGCCTTCTCTTCCAAGCTAGTTAGAGTTGTATTAAAGGGATTGCTATTGTAATATTGTTGTAATCTTTTTATTGTTGAAATAAAGAAGCTTTGGAATCCAAATGGTGTAATGCTCTCATATGTGTGGATTAGGCATTGTCCTACGGCCATTGATGTTGCCGGCGTTTCTCTCAATTTCCGCATTTGAACCCTGTCTAGCTTGAATGATTCAGCTGAATCAATAGGAGTATAGTTGGGAAAGTAAGGTTACCTATTTTTCTTATATCTCATAGCATATATGTTAGAAGATCTAGATTATACATGTTTAATAAGTTTATTTACATGTAATTCTTGTCTCTTTTTCATATATATATCATAATCTCATGAGGTTTCATGCAGGATTGTGTGGTTAGCTTTCAGGTAGCAAGGATTGGATGAGCTACGGATCTAGTTTGACTCCACTGTACATCCAAAAGCTTTGTGAAGACATTGCCCCTCTGTATTCCACTAAGAAGTTTCTATTGCAGATCTGCTTCAGCAACAAGCACTTCTCTTCTCCTTTTCCTCCTTCAAAATCAATTTTTTTTACTTGGTTACTTTGTTCACAACTTTGATATTGTTTAGATCTATTATCTTAAATTAAATTTAGCATATATCTATCTTCTCAAATTCCATAATCTAAATCTTGTTCTTAAAAGGTTTCATAAGCATTCTAGATCTAGCTTTAGGGAAATCGTCCTTTTTGCATGGAATTTTAAAGAGAATTTGTAGCTTGCATGCATTAGATTTCTATTTTCTGTTATAAAAGATAAATCTAGCAATCAAAGCACATCATATTGGCTGCCTAAAAGGCAAGCCAAAATCCCAAGGAAATCTTGCTTTCCTTGGTTCCCTTTTTACCTTTTTTTAACTAGTTTTACCTTAGCTTTTTTTGGTTAAAAGTAAGCTGACCCAAAGGTACTTTCAGAGTGCTTTTGGGCATGTTTCAATCTAATAAGATTCCTAGTTTTTAGCAGGTATAACAGAATAGAGAAGGATTTCCTATTCGAAAGTGACTTTTGGGCCTTCTGAGTCCCCTCAGGGGTCTCCCTTTTTTACTGAATTCTTTAATTTTTGCACTTTGTAAGCTCTTGGTTTCATTATATATAAGAATCAAGAGGCATCATATAAGTTTTCTGATATTTTAACCGCTGGTAATAAAAATAATTCTGAATAGGCTCTTCTGAGCCCATTCCCCATCCCCTTGGGGGAAGGGGATAGGCGTGCATGTCCTTCTTTCTGCTTTTCGTTCCTTTTTCTGCAATCTAGAGTAGTTCTAATCTGTAGGGTAGTATAATTTGATTTATTATCAATTCCATATTCCATATCTAACGTTTCAAACTAATTTAATACTTATCCCATGACTTCCCGATTGAACCGAAAGCGGAAAGAGATGCGTGGTAGGACTAATTAGAGAACCAGCAGTGTGTATCTTGGTTTTATTTTCATCAACTGTTTCTTCGGATTTAATAAAATTAACCCCTCCTTGATTCCCCAATTTAGATCCATTTGGATTGAAAGAGGTTCCTGGAGGGTTTTCTTTTTAAATAAGAACACCCATCTCAAAATTTACTAAAATTGACAAGACTCCGGTGTGTATGCTCTACACTTGGATCGGTTCATCCAATCAGTCAAGATGTATGAAAATCACTTGAGTGACTAGTATAATTAGGATTCACTCTCCCAAATTAGGAAACCATCAGGTGAAAATCCAAGACCTAGATCAAACCATTACGGTGGCAAAATACCCAAAGGAAGTGGGAACTCTTGAAAAGTAACCTCGGGGAACCAATCTCTATCACACCCTAACGGGTGCATTATGAACAATAGACCCAGAAACTCCATTCAGACCACATATTCCTTGTGGGTAGCCATGAAGGTTTAGTTTTGGACATACTCCAAGTACTCTCGGGTATATCTAAAGTCCACTCCTTTGCCTAATTTTAATGAACTCATATTTCACATTAACTTAAAACGTACCAAGAGGCAATTGCAAAACATTCACTCCAAGCACATGCGAATACATTGATTTTTTTTACTCCATTTTAAGGCACTAGTTATTCTATTACTATATATATATATTGTGTCTCAAGGATTGTGCTTCCATGCTCTCATTTTGTATCTTGTCATCTATGGTTGTTTATGGTTAAATTTCAAACTCCTAAGTAATTCGTTTAGTTTAACATCACCATACTAAGTAATTAGCCTTAGTAACTTAATAGGGTCTACCCCCCTTGGATTCATTAGGAGTTGAGCCTAAACGGAGGAGTCAAGAACAAGGTGACAACCTTGATTCGATACTTTCCGCCAAGGACACACCGAGTGGCTTGAAGATTTCTGCCACGTGACCCAGGTGTGTGAAAGGCGGCAACACCTTTTTAGCACCGTTGTCGGGGATAAATCTTTTTATTCCCAAGTACGAATTTTGTTTTCTTCCTTTTTGTTTTTGCTTTGTTTGATGAATGCTTAGAGTAGATCTTCAATTTTCATCTAGCGACTCCACTGACTTTTTTCCAATTTTTATTTTTACAAAGAAAAGAAAAAAATAATTTTTGTGAAAATATTTATAAATGCTTATTTTTCTTTTTCACATGGCGACTCCATTGAAGGGATAAAAACTTGTTATCTCATAAAATTGTGAAGTTTTGTTGTGTGTAGATGAGCCCATATGATATGTTAAAACCTTTAAAGCTCATTATTTGACAGCTCCACCTTTTCAGTACAAGGTTTAATCGTTATATCAAATACATACTATTACATTTTTATATGGATGAATTAAAGGAGAAATATGGTTTTTAGTTAACTGTAATGTTTCAGCCTATCAATTTCTCGAACATCCTGGGTTTTCCTAACTGTTGTAATGGCTTCGAGGATGCATATAACTAGCTTCTGATATTTCATGGAAATTATGTTGATTTGGCCATCTGGCATGTAAACTATTTCCTTCAGTTGATTGCTGACTCCAATATTCTTCATGAAGAAAATATGATGGAAATGTTTGCTAGTACGTTTCGGGGTGAGCCCTGCTCTTGGTTATATCAGGGCCTTCCTAATAAATCTATAACTTCTTTTCCAAGCTTCCTTTGGATGTTTTTAGAGCAGTGGCATGATGGCAGGGGTAGTATGACTGGTTTGAAAAAGTTCCTTGAAACGATCTGTACCTTCTACCTATCCAGGATAGAATATCACATGGAAACATAGGATTGACCTTTTTCCATGATACAAAGTATTGAGGACTCAGAATCACTTCTTGAACATTTAAGTGAAGAGGAGGTTCATGATACTCCCATCAAAAAGTATCCTAGTAGTTATTTAAGAAAGGAAGGAATTAAGCATCTTTTTAAAAAATATGAGGTATCTCCCATTACAAAACAAGATTATGAGAAAGGAAAGATCCAAGATGATTCTATTGAAAAGCTTCAGGGGGAGCCCATGATGGAACACATTATTGAAGACTCTCCTCATGTCACCATAGCTGAAGACATTGAAGATTTGGTGTATTCTCAAGTGTGTTGCAATGCTGATATCTTTCCAGAAATCCCTCTAGAGAAATCCACTGAGCAACACATATCAAGTGATCCCATTGAATATGTCCAAATGGTTACCTTGATTGAAGATCCTTTTCATGATATCATAATAGAACCCTATAAATAAACTTATGATAAGATCAGTATGGTGTGTGGTGGCACTAGACCTTGTTCTCCACATGTTGATGAAGGTTTGGAAAGTTTATTGCCTTGTAACATTTTATCTGAAGAATATTGTTATGAATACAAGGAAGACATGGATAGGCAAGAGCATGATGCCATGGATGAAGATTCCCCCACATATGACATGCATGGGAGTGATGACTATTGGAATTTCATAGATAATTGAACTTGCAAAAATCTTATGGAGAATCCCATCCATGATATGTCAACCAATGGGAGTTTCTATTCAAAAATTTGTGGAAGTCCAATCTACGATACGTCCATAGAGGGGACCATGGATCTGGATGCCTGGAAAAACCTTAGTATGGAAGAGGAACATTCAGAATTTTCATGTGATCATTCAGAGTCATACCATGTAGAGCCACACAAGGGTATCAGTAATGAAGACACTGAGAAACAGTATTGTGAAAATTCAGATGTGATGCAGTCAGTGGAATATTAGTCTCAACCATACTTTTCACATATTGAGGTTGATTATGATTTGGAGCTACTTGGGGCTTGTGCAATAAGTTATCATTTGGTAAGCCCCAGTATGATGATATAGTCAGTCTGCCTCATCATTCTAATTGGTATATCAGTCCTATCCAATCATGGATAGAAGCAACCTGCATGGGCACATACAAGTTGGGGAAGAATTTTTATGACATTATTCATGCCTATGATCTCCCATCCATCCCGCCCATTCTGAATCATCACGCAGTTTTGCAATTTCTGAATAAGGTATCCTTACTTTGGCTGGTAACCAAAGACAAGGAAATTTTTTTTTATGTTAATAAAATGCTTAGGTGGTTACATTGGATTTCTGATTACACTTAACCTTTTTTATATCATGCTTAGAGTAGGAAAATAAGCTCCTTGAAAGAGAGCCTTTACTTTCTGCATTTCTATTTTACACTTAGCTATAATAAAACTTTGCTTCTTTTAGTTAATTACATTTATTTTGTTTAAATAAATCAGCTTGATGGTTCATTTGGCTTTTTATAAAACTTGTGCTACTGAGGTTTTTCTTGTCAAGTAGAGATGTTTTAACAGGGTATATAAACCAGAGATTCTGGTGTTTTGTATCCTCTCCTTGCCTTAAAGTATAGATCGACCACACGTCCCATAGTTGGAGACAAAATGTTACCACCTAAGTTGTACTTAGTGGGTTTTTATAAAGTGAGCCTAGTGAACCGGACAAGGATAAGTTCTTCGGACTTAAGAAGACCTTTGGAAGTACTTCTAGGAAGTGCTTGTTATACTATATCACATGTTCATACCCCATGGGGGGATTGTAATAAATGTTCTAGCATTATAGTGTCTATAAAAGACTCAGTCTCTTAGACTTTTTTTTTCAATCCGATCGGCCCATGCTGTTTTTCCCCTTGGTTATTTTTGGTTGTTGAATAAACGACTGATAATTTCTGAGTTTTCCACTCCATACCTCCAAAATTGGGGTGGTCAGCTTGGCATTTAGGCCTATTAAGGTTATCAGAGTCTATGTGTCAATGTATAAACATGCTAGACATCATGGTCGAGTCATATGAACATGTCTAAGTCCCCCTAGGTTTTTTCAATTTTTGAATTTTTTAGTTTTTTTGGTGTTTTTTATTGAAAATTTAATTTTTCGAAAACTTAGGATATTTTTTAATAATTTAATTGGAAAAACTGATTTTGTAATAAAAGTGGGCCAAATAATCAGTTTCAGTCATGTAGGTGCTCATTTTCAAGCTAAGAGCACCACGTAAACCAACAGATCCACTATTTCCTAGTTTTGAGTGATTTTCCATCACTCAGGTCAGAAAACCCCAAAAATCAATGATTGATTATTTTAAATAATAAATTGATGAATAATGGAGCAAATCCAAAATCATAGATCAGTTGGGCAAGTAAGGTTACTTGTTTTTCTTATATCTCATAGAATATATGTTTGAAGATCTAGATTATACATGTTTAATAAGAGTATAGTTGGGCAAGTAAGGTTACTTGTTTTTCTTATATCTCATAGCATATATCTTAAAAGATCTAGATTATACATGTTTAATAAGCTTATTTGCATGTAATTCTTGTCTCTTTTTAATATATATATTTAGATCTCATGAGGTTTTGTGTAGGATTGTGTGCTTATCTTTTAGGTAGCAAGGATTGGATGAGATTTGGATCTAGTTTGACTCCACTGTGAAGACATTACCCCTCTATATTCCACTAACAAGTTTCCATTGCAGATCTGCTTTAGCAACAACCACTTCTCTTCTCCTTTTCCTCCTTCAAAATCAATTTTTTTACCTGGTTACTTTGTTCACAGCTTTGATATTGTTCAGATCTATTACCTTAAAGAAAATTTAACATATATCTATCTTCTCAAATCCCATAATCTAGATCTTGTTCTTAAAAGGTTTCATAAGCATTCTAGATCTAGCTTTAAGGAAATCGTCCTTTTTGCATGGAATTTTAAAGAGAATTTGTAGCTTGCATGCATTATATTTATGTTTTATGTTATAAAAGATAAATCTAGCAATCAGTGCACATCATATTTTTTGCCTAAAAGGAAATACAAGATCCCATGAAATCTTGCTTTCCTTGGTTCCCTTTTTACCTTTTTTAACTAGTTTTAACTTAGCTTTTTTTGGTTGAAAGTAAGCTGACCCAAAGGTACTTTCAGAGTGCTTTTGGGCATATTTCAGTCTAATAATATTGATTGTTTTTATCAGGTATAACAGAAAAGAGGAGGATATGCTATTCGAAAGTGACTTTTGGGCCTTCTGAATTCCCCCAGGGGTCTCCCTTTTTGATTGAAATCTTTAATTTTTGCACTTTGTAAGCTCTTGGTTTCATTCTGTATAAGAATGAAGAGGCATCATATCATTTTTATAATATCGTAACCCTTGGTAATAAAAATAATTATGAATAGGCTCTTTCGAGCCCATTCCCCATCCCCCTTGGGGGGATTTCCGTCTGTGTCCTTTTGTCTGCTTTTCGTTCCTTTTTTTGCTATCTACTGTATTTCTAATCGGCAGGGTAGTATACTTTTATTTATTATCAATTCCATATTCCATATATAAGTTTTGAAATTAATTTATTACTTACCCCACAACTTCTCGATTGACCCGAAAGGGGAAAGAGATGTGTGGTAGGACTAATTAGAGAACCAATAGTGTGTATCTTGGTTTTATTTTCATCAAATGTTTCTTTAGATTTAATAAAATTAACCCCTCCTTGATTCCCCAATTGACATCCATTTGGATTGAAAGAGGTTTCTGGAGGGTTTTCTTTTTAAACAAGAATACCCATCTCAAAATTTACTAAAATTGAGAAGACTTTGGTGTGTATGCTCTACACTTCGTTGCGGTTCAGTCGATCAATCAAGCTGTATCAAAAGAACTTGAGTGACTATTATAATTAGGATTCACTCTCCCAATTTGACAAACAATCAAGTGAAAATCCAACACCTAGATCAAACCATTACAGTGGCAAAATACCCAAAGGAAGTGGGAACTCCTGAAAAGTGACCTCGGGGCATCGATCTCTGTCACACCCTAATGGGTTTGTTATGAACAATAGCCCCAGAGACTCCATTCAGCCCACATATTCCTTGTGGGTAGCCGTGAAGGTTTAGATTTGGACATATTCCAAGTACTCTCGGGTATATCTGGAGTCCACCCCTTCCCCTAATTTTAATCAACTCATATTTCACATTAACTTAAAACGTACAAAGAGGCAATTGCAAAACTTTCACTCCAAGCACATACAAGTACACTGATTTTATTTTGACTTCATTTTAAGGCACTGGTTATTTTCTTGCTATATATATTGTGTCTCAGCATTGTGCTTTCGTGTGCTCATCTTGTATCTTTTCATCTATGGTTGTTTATGGTTAAATTTCAAACTCCTAAGTAATTCATTCAATTTAACATCACCATACTAAGTAATTAGCCTTAGTAACTTAATAGGGTTTACCCCCGCGGCTTTGTTAGGAGTTGAGCCTAAACGGAGGAGTCACGAACAAGGTAACAGCCTTGACTCAAAAATTTCCCACAAGGACACACTGAGTGGCTTGAATATTTCTGCCACATGACCCAGGTGTGTGAAAGGGGGCAACAAATTTTTGGGGCCGTTGCCGGGGATAAATATTTTTAATCTCGAGTACGACTTTTGTTTTCTTCGTTTTTGTTTTTGCCTTTGTTTGATGAATGCTTAGATTAGATCTTCAATTTTCATCTGGTGACTCCACTGACTTTTTTCCAGTTTTTATTTTTACAAAGAAAAGCAAAAAATAATTTTTGTGAAAAGATTTATAAATGCTTATTTTTATTTTTCACATGGCAACTCCATTGAAGGGATAAAACCCTGTTATTTCATAAACTTGTGAAGTCTTGTTGTGTGTAGATGAGCCCATATGACATGTTAAAACCTTTAAAGCTCATCACTTGACAGCTCCACCTTTTTAGTACATGGTTTAATCGTTATATCAAATGCATACTATTAATTTTTGATATGGATGAATTAAAGGAGAAATATGGTGCCCAATTAACTATAATGTTTCATCCTATCAATTTCTCAAACATCCCAGGTTTTCCTAACTGTTGTAACGGTTTGGGGGATGCATATAACTGGCTTCCAATATTTCATGGAAATTATGGTGATTCGGCCATCTGGCATGTCAAATCTTTCCTTCAGTTGATTGCTGTCTCCAATATTCTTCATGAAGACAATATGATGGAAATGTTTGCTAGTACTTTTTTGGGGTGAGGCCTACTATTGGTTCTATCAGGGCCTTCCTAATAAATGTATAACTTCTTTTCCAAGCTTCCTTTGGATGTTTTTAGAGCAGTGGCATGATGGTAGGGGTAGTATGAATGATTTGAAAAAGTTCCTTGAAAAGATCGATACCTTCTACCTATCTGGGATAGAGTATCAAATGGAAACATATGATGGACCTTTTGCCATGATACAAAGTATTGAAGACTTGCAATCACTTCTTAAACATTTAAGTTAAGAGGAGGTTCATGATACTCCCATCAAAAAGTATCCTAGTAGTTATTTAAGAAGGGAAGCAATTAAGCATCGTTTTAAAGAATATGAGGTATCTCCCAATACACAGCAAGAATCTGAGGAAGGGAAAATCCAAGATGATCCTATTGAAGAGCTTCAGGAGGAGCCCATGATGGAACACATTGTTGAAGAATCTCCTCATGTCACCATAGCTAAAGAAATTGAAGATTTGGTGTATTCTCAAGTGTGTTGCAATGCTGATATCTTTCTAGAAATCCGTGTAGAGAAATCCACTGAGCAACACATACCAAGTGATCCCATTGAATATGTCCAAAAGGTTACCTTTATTGAAGATCCTTTTCATTATATCATAATGGAAGCCTATAAAGAAACTTATGATAAGATCAGTATGGTGTGTGGTGACACTAGACCTTGTTCTCCACATGTTGATGAAGGTTTGGAAAGTTTATTTCCTTGTAACATTTTATCTGAATAAGATTGTTATGAATACGATGAAGACATGGATAGGAAGGATCATGATGCCATGGATGAGAGTCCCCCACATATGACATGGATGGGAGTGATGACTATTGGAATTTCATAGATAATCGAACTTGTGAAAATCTTATGGAGAATCCCATCCATGATATGTCCAACAATGGGAGTGTGTATTCAAAAATTTGTGGAAGTATAATCTACGATACTTACATAGAGGGGAGCACGAATCTGGATGGCTGTAAAACCTTATTATGGAAGAGGAGTGTTTAGGATTTTCACGTGATCATTTAGAGTCATACCATGTAGAGCCACACAAGGGTATCAACAATGAAGACACTGAGAAACAATATTGTGAAAAGTCAAATGTGATGCAGTCAATGGAATATCAGTCTCAACCATCTTTTTCACATATTGAGGTTCCTTATGATTTGGAGCTACTTCGGGCTTGTGCAACAAGTTATCATTTGATAAGCTTCGGTGATCAATATGATGATGTAGTCAGTCTGCCTCATTATTCTGATTGCTATATCAGTCCTATCCAGTCATGGATAGAAGCAACTTGCATGGGCACATACAAGTTGGGGAAGAATTTTTATGACATTATTCATGCCTATGATCTACCATCCATCCCACCCATTCTGAATCATCACGTAGGTTTGCAATTTTTGAATAAGGTATCCTTACTTTGGTTGGTAACCAAAGACAAGGAAAAAATTTTTTATGTTAATAAAATTCTTAGGTGGTTACATTGGATTTCTTATTACACTTAACCTTTTTTATATCATGCTTAGAGTAGGAAAATAAGCTCCTTGAAAGAGAGCATTTACTTTCTGCATTTCTATTTTACACTTAGCTATAATAAAACTTTGTTTCTTTTAGTTAATTACATTTATTTTGTTTAAATAAATCAGCTTAATGGTTCATTTGGTTTTTTATAAAACTTGTGCTACTGAGGTTTTTCCTGTCAAGTTGAGATGTTTTAACAGGGTATATAAACCAGAGATTCTGATGTTTTCGTATCCTCTCCTTGCCTGAAAGACTAGATCGAGCACACGTCCCACAGTGAGAGCTAGAATGTTACCACCTAAGTTGTACTTAGTGGTATTTTTTATCAAGTGAGCCTAGTGAGCCGAACAAGGATAACTTTTTCAAACTTAAGAAGACCTTTGGAAGTACTTCTGGGAAGTGCTTGTTGTACTATATCACATGTTCATACCCCATGGGGGAATTGTAATAAATGTTCTAGCATGATAGTGTTTGTAAAAGACTCGGTCTCTTAGACTTTATTTGTCAATCCGATCAGCGCAGGGTGTTTTTTCCCTTAGTTATTATTGGTTGTTGAATAAACAAATAATAATTTTTGAGTTTTACACTCCATACCTCCAAAGTTGGGGTGGTCGACTTGGCATTTAGTCATATTGAGGTTATTAGAGTCTATGTGTTAATGTATAAGCATGCTAGACATCATGGTTGAGTCATATGAACATGTCTAAGTCCCTCTAGGTTTTTTCAATTTTTCAATTTTTTAGTTTTTTCAGTGTTTTTTATTAAAAATTTAATTTTTCCAAAACTTAGGCTATTTTTTAATAGTTTAATTGGAAAAATTGATTTTGTAATAAAAGTGGGATACATAATCAGTTTCAGTCATGTAGGTGCTCATTTTCAAGCTAAGAGCACCATGTACACCCATGGTCCCACTATTTCCTAGTTTTGAGTGATTTTCCATCACTCAGGTCAGAAAGCCCCAAAAATCAATGATTGATTATTTTAAATAGAAAATTGATGAATAATGGAGCAAGTCCAAAATCATAGATCGGTGGATTCTCAGCCAATTTGATTGAAATCAGTCAGATCTGAACCAGGTTGACTGGATCTGACAAATCCTTAACTGAAGGAGGTGATCAAATCAGATCCAGAGTTGATATTCAAGAGTATTTATGGGGAATTGTGCCCTCTCTCTCTCTCCTCCACATGTGTCGACTCTCCTGGATGCTCTATGGACTGATGTGTCATTTTATGGGTTGATGTGTCAGCTCAATTAGCCCTCCGGTTGACAAGTAGGCTTAGTTCAGCTTCATATTTGCATTGATTGACTCTCCATTAGTTGATTTGATCTGTCTCCTTGGGATTTGTGCCCCCCTAGGCTGGATCTCCTGGTTTTTGTATATATCAAAGCATAAGCCTCCTCTTCTGAGCTAGTTAGAGTTGGATTGAAGGGATTGCTATTTTAATACTATTGTAATATTTTGATTTTTGAAATAAAGAAGCTTTGGAGGCCAAATGGTATAATGCTCTCATATGAGTGGATTAAGCATTGTCTTACGGCCATTGATGTTGCCGCCTTTTCTCTCAATTTTTGCATCTGAACCTTGTTTGGCTTTGGCGATTAAGCTGAATCAATAGGAGTTTAGTTGGGCAAGTAAGTTTACTTGTTTTTTATTATATCTCATAGCATATATGTTAGAATATTTAGATTATAAATTTTTAATAAGTTTATTTGCATGCAATTCTTGTCCCTTTTTCATATATATATCTAGATCTCATGAGGTTTCGTGTAGGATTGTGTGCTTAGCTTTTAAGTAGCAAGGATTGGATGAGCTGTGGATCTATTTTGAATCCACTGTACATAAAAAATATTTTTGAAGACATTGCCCCTCTATATTCCACTAACAAGTTTCCATTGCAGATCTGCTTCAGCAACAAGCACTTATCTTCTCCTTTTGCTCCTTCAAAATCAATTTTTTTACTTGGTTACTTTGTTCATAGCTTTGATATTGTTTATATCTATTATCTTAAATTAAATTTAACATAGATCTATCTTCACAAATCCCATAATCTAGATCTTGTTCTAAAAGGTTTCATAAGCATTCTAGATCTAGCTTTAGGGAAATTGTTCTTTTTGCATGGAATTTTAAAGAGAATTTGTAGCTTGCATGGATTATATTTCTATTTTCTGTTATAAAAGATAAATCTAGCAATCGTTGCACATCATATTGGCTTCCTAAAAGGCAATCCGATTTTCCAAAGAAAGCTTGCCTTCCTTGGTTCCCTTTTTACCTTTTTTAAACTAGTTTTAACTTAGCTTTTTTTGGTACTTTCAAAGTGATTTTGGGAATATTTCAGTCTAATAATATTACTTGTTTTTAGAAGGTATAACAGAAAATAGGAGGATTTCTTGTTTTAAAGTGACTTTTGGGCCTTCTGAATCCCCCCAGGGGTCTCCCTTTTTCACTAAAATATTTAATTTTTGCACTTTTTAAGCTCTTGGTTTCATTATGTATAAGAATCAAGAGGCATCATATCAGTTTGTTGATATTGTAACTGCTGGTAATAAAAATAATTCTGAATAGGCTCTTTCGAGTCCATTCCCCATCCCCCCTAGGGGGATTTGCATCCGTGTCCTTTTTTTCGCTTTTCATTCCTTTTTTTGCAATCTAGTGTAGTTCTATTCTGCAGGGTAGTATACTTTGATTTATTATCAATTCCACATTCCATATCTAAGGTTTCAAAGTAATTTAATACTTACCCCAGGACTTCCTGATTGACCCGAAAGGGGAAAGAGACGTGTGGTAGGAATAATTAGAGAACCAGTAGTGTGTATCTTGGTTTTATTTTCATCAATTGTTTCTTCAAATTTAATAAAATTAACCCCTCCTTGATTCCCCAATTGAAATCCATTTGGATCGAAAGAGGTTCCTAGAGGCTTTTCCTTTTAAACAAGAACACCCATCTCAAAATTTACTAAAATTGACAAGACTCCAGTGTGTATGCTCTACAATTGGCTGCGGTTCATCCGATCAGTCAAGCTGTATCAAAAGCACTTGAGTGAGTAGTATAATTAGGATTCACTCTCCCAAATTGACAAACCATCAGGTGAAAATCCAACACCTAGATCAAACCATTGCGGTGGAAAACTACCGAAAAGAAGCAAGAAGTCCTGAAAAGTGACCTCGAGGCATGGATCTCTGTCACACTCTAACGGGTGCATTATGAACAATAGCCCTAGAGACTCCATTCAGCCCACGTATTCCTTATGGGTAGCCGTGAAGGTTTAATTTTGGACATACTCCAAGTACTCTTGGGTATATCTGGAGTCCACCCCTTTGCCTAATTTTAATCAACTCATATTTCACATTAACTTAAAACATACCAAGAGGCAATTGCAAAACATTCACTCCAAGCACATGCAAGTACATTGATTTTCTTTTGACTCCATTTTAAGGCACTGGTTATTTTCTTGCTACATATATATATTGTGTCTCAGCATTGTGCTTCCGTGCTCTCATTTTGTATCTTGTCATCTATGGTTGTTTATGGTTAAATTTCAAACTCGTAAGTAATTCATTCTATTTAACATCACCATACTAAGTAATTAGTATTAGTAAATTAATAGGATCTACCCCCCTTGGCTTTGTTAGGAGTTGAGCCTAAACAGAGGAGTCAAGAACAAGGTTACAGCCTTGACTCGAGACTTGCCCCCAAGGACATACCGAATGGCTTGAAGATATTTGCCATGTGACCCAGGTGTGTGAAAGGAGGCAACAGATTGCAAGCCAAGCAAGACTCCCTTCCTTTCAGTAGTTAATCTTGAATAAGCAGGTTCTTCTCCTATGGTAAATAATACATTGTATAGGAAACTGATTGGGTGTTTTCTATACCTTACACATAATCGACCTGATCTTTCTTATGCAGTAAGTGTGGCTTCAAGATACATGGATCAACCTCATGAGATCCATTTGAGAGTAGCCAAAAGGATCCTTAACTTTGTTCAGGGAACAAGGACTCATGGGATCTTCTACAAAGCTAAATCTGATCTTGATTTGATTGGGTTTACTAACAGTGATTGGGTAGGTGGAAACACAGATCGAAAGTCAACTTCAAGATATGTGTTCATGCTTTCTGAAGGACCAATTAGCTGGTCAAGAAAGAAACATAGTGCCATTGCACTCTCATCTACAGAAGCAGAGTACAAAGGAGTTGTAAATGCAACAACTCAATGTTTATGGTTGCAGGGGTTACTTGGTGAGTGTGGCTTCAAATCAAAATAATCAACTACTATCTATTGTGATAATCAGAATACCATTCAAATCTACAATGATCTAGTTCAGAGACAGAGAACCAAACACATTGAGATCCATATGCACTACATCCGACAGCTTGTGCATGATGGCACCATTCACCTACTCTTTCGTTCATCTTCAGAACAAGCAGCAGACATCTTCACCAAAGTTTTTTGTGAGAATACATTTAGCGATCTCAAATCACTGCTGGGGATTTTTGATCATGTTGTGAAGCATGATTGATGACAATATTTTCAAATTTTGTTTTATTGTCCATGTTTAAGGGAGGATTTTTCCCACTGGGTTTTTGCCTCTTTCCTTGTTTAAATGGACATGCAGTATGTAAAGGGTGACTAAGCCTTCTTTCTAGGCCCTATAATTTTTTGATATTTTACTCATAATTCAATCTTAATGGGGGGTGTTAGAATAATCAACCCATAGTTAGCTACCTTAGACATTAATTAATCCAATTTTGTCCTATTTTCCTAGTTTCCATATTCCACCTTATACAAGTTGTCCTCCACATGTCCAAAGTGGTCAAACTTGCTAAAAATGAGTCATGGAGTGCTTGGGAAACCTCTTGGAATCAATTTTGCTTTATTCTTGGCCTTCTTAGTGATGTCTGCTTTTTCTGCTTTATTGCCTACTTTTGATGTGTTTTAAGGAAATTGGTAAATTTCATCTAGGTGAAGTTAACTTGTTTTTTGTCCTCGTCATCCTCCACTCTTTTCTCCTAATAAAAGCATGTATGAGTTGTCCTTCCATCACCTATTAGATTTTCTAATTGATTTTTCCAATCCATGAGCTTCTAGACAGATTTGGAAGCTGCTTTATGCACATATGCGAGATTTGCTTAGATTTAGTAACCCTACTTTTGACCAATTTGGATGGGATCCCAATGCATTCGAATCTCTCATTTAATTATTTATTGTGGCAGCCTATGACTTCATAGGGTTGGCTATTGTACACTTATTCAATATAGATTAGTGTTCTGCTCCATATTCAGTCTCCTTTGTGTGTAATTTGCATGTGTAATTGGTTATTTTTGTGAGTGTAATTGTTCTAACACCTGGGTTCAATTTCCACACTACAATCCCATTATGTTGTAGATTATAAGGAGTGGAAAACTCCCTCTTAATCCTTGATTCTTTACATAGCTCTTTGAATTCATTTGAAGTGAATTCTCCACCATTATCTGATCGAAAGGTTTTGATCTTCTTTTTAGTGTCATTCTCGGTCAAGGCTTTGAATTCCTTGAACTTACTGAATACTTCTTCTTTGTTCTTCATGAAGTAAACCCATGTCTTCCTAGAAAAGTCATCAATGAAAGAAACATAGTATACATACCCGCTTAGTGAGCTTGATAACATAGGACCGCATACATCGGAGTGGATCATTTCCAAGATTCCTTTTGCTTTGCTTTCGCTACTTCGAAATGTCTTCTTTGTGTTCTTTCCTTTCGCACATCCTTTACAGACCCCATCATGTTTTGCTTGTATTTCTGGAAGACCTTCAACAGCTTTGCTTGCAAGAGGTAGTGCTCTGTAATGCACATGTGCAAGCCTTCTATGCCAAAGTTCATTTGTCTCTACTATGTCATGGACCAAGGCTTGTTCTGGATGGCCCTTCAATTTGTACAAACCTCCTTCTTGTTCACCAATCACTATTGCATCATCAATAGTCTTTCCTTTTGGCCACATGATGAATTGACCATCTATGAATGCAACCCTCATTCCTTTTTCATCTAATGCTGATATGGATAGAAGCTTCTTCCTGAGTCCTGGCACAAACAATACTTCCTTCATTGTCATAGAATTTCCAGATTCTAGCATATAGGAAGATTCCCCACAACCTTTTATTGGATATTGGTAGTCATCTCCTAGCTTCACCTTGTGAGGTGATTCATGTTCTAAGAGTTTCACAAAGGATTCCTTGAATCCAGTCATATGTTTGGAAGCCCCCCTATCTATAATCCAATCATCACTTCCATGAATAATGTTTCCTGTGAGAGCAAAAATCAAAACATATTCATCCTCACATGAAGAATCTTCACTTTCATATCTGGTTCTCTTCAATGAAGGTTCATCATCCTCTATAGCATGAGCATGATGTATTCTTTTGTTTCCCTTCTTCTTGTGAGAGCTTACTTTCGTTCTTAGGACAATCTCTAGCAAGGTGTCCTTTTTCATCACATGTATAACAAATGAACTTAGACTTATCTCTAGGTTTTCTAGAGTTATTCCTTTGATGAGAGTACTTACTTATATGATGGATGGATCTTGGTTTCTTGGATTATACTATGAGAGCTTGATATTCACTTCCCATCTTCTCTTCTCGAGCTACTATCTGAGCTTCTTCTTGAGAAAATTCTTCCCACAGTCTGCTGAACTTGACTAACTTATTTCTAGCATAGACCCCTTGAATGAAAGGGTCCCATGTCCTAGGGAGACCATTCGAGGTGGTCATCCCAATTTTTGCATTCTCCACTTCTTCATCTACTGCTTCTAATTGTTCCTTGATCTAAGAAACCCTTGTGAAGTAAGACTGGATGGTCTCTGCATTCTGGATCGTCACATTCTTCAGTTGATTCCTCACAGTCATCTTCCAGTTTATGTTCTTCCCTTCAAACAATTTGGTTAGGGAATCAAACATAGCTTTAGGTGTCTTGAGAGAGGATACCTATGGGATAAGGTGATCCTTGATAGAATCAACAGTGATCCTCTTTTCCATAACCAACTTCTTTGTATGTAAGGCCTTAGCCTCATCTCTCTCTGGAACTGGAACCTCCTCATTGATGTAGGAGTCCAACTCATTCTCTTCCAGGACCAAGGAGATCCTATACTTTCAAGCTCGCAAATTATCAGCTTCCTCAAGATTTTCATCAATATTGGTATGATGAGACATCTTAACTGAGAACCTCAAATGGAAATACAAAAGATTTATATCTTACCATGTCAAGATGTCAGATCTGGATATGGAGTTGAAATCCTGCAATACTGGTTCAGGAGAAAATTAGGGTTTTGCTTTTTCGGAGTTCTTTCCAACCAAATGTTTTGAAATTGATCCCTAAATTCGATTTTGGGGAGGAGATCAATCAAAGCCTAAGCTCATTGAAAACTTCCTCTTTTATGAAAATCCCTAATTTCTGGTAGCAGTGTCGGGTCCAAAACTAAAAAACCTCAAAATTGGATTCTACTTCGACAAAAAGATGCACCCTAAGGAGAAGAGTTATTCCACCTTACTTTTGCTGAAAATATGTGGAGGAAGATCCACAAACTAGGAAGCCCTAGTTCTCGCAGTTGCACAATGTCTTCTTCTTAGGTTAGCTCTGATACCATGTTAGTTTTTCAACATTAAGCTAGCATTATTAGGATCTTTAATTGAGAGAATAACAAGCACAACAATCAAACACAAGAGACAATGAACACAGTGTTTTCCCTTGGGGAAACCATAAACGGAGAAAACCCTGCAACTTCCTCAGAGATAGAATCAACACCAAAATAGAAAATACCAAAATAGTAAGTGATCTCCCGAAAGTAGTAACCTTATTCTTATCTAGCCCCAATGTCTTCTCCTTCCTCAACTATGTGCTACACTTGAGTGTGTATGTTATGTGTGCTAAATAGAGAAGTCACTTCTCTATTTATACTACTTCCTAGCATGACTAAAACCCTACTAGGGCCAACTTGACCAAGTGATTCTAATAACCCTAGTGCCCTGGAGCTGCGGGGAATTTAACCCTTAGACAATAGGAGGGTTACTGACAATGACTTGACATGAGTTGTTTACATTATAGATCCTCCCGATTGAAACATCGGGGCATGAAATAATGACTCAATTACATAATAGATACATCCCAGAATAAACATCAAGTTCGAAGACATAAGATACATACATGAATACATTCCAAAGTTACACATACATCAACATTTTTTTCTTAGAGAAAATGTCAAATTCGGTCAGAAGGAATACTTTTCATCCCAAGAGTAGTCTGTACCACCACAGTTTAATCAAACGGTTAATCATGGATCAACTTAAAGAATGAAACCATCCTTGGGAGACCATTTTGTTCAAAGTCCTTAATCCCCACCTTAATATTTGTAAATGATCTCGTCATTTTCATCCTGAGTCAAGACCAACCTTGCCAATAGAAGACGAAAAACCCCAATATTTTCCACCTTGATGAAGATTTATCAGAACCTAATTCACCTGTGAAAAATACCCTTGCTAGTCCTATGTCCGCTGAACTTGTGCCTTTTTCATGACCTCATACCAGAAGACAGAAGGATAAAAGTTTTCAATGTATGCTTCGGCCTAGTACCCAGAATGCAGTATAGCTTGATGAGCAGACTGGTCATCGCATATGATGAGGCCAAGGTAGAGAAAAACAACTAAAACTCATCCCTCTTAACAATATCTAGTATTTTGACCGAGTTACTGAAGGATGCCAATCAGATGGACATTCCTGCATCTATTGAGGATATCAGTCCTAAAGACCCCCTTCCCACTGTTGATTTGGATGTGCCTTCAACATAAATGAGCCCTCCATGGGATTTCAACCACTCCCTAGAAGCATGTACACTACTGCAGCTAACATTAGATCAGTTAACCTCTGAGTTAACTTAATCGATGAAACAGAATGAAGCACATGTTAAGTTAATTTCAGAGCTTCGTGCAGAAAACAAAGAATTGCAGTTACAAATTAAGAATATGGAGGACCTCCAGAAGACTGTTAGTCTATCACCGAAGGACCGACAAGCAAGGCGTGCTCTCTTGAATTTTCAGGCTAAGAAGTTGAAATTCAAACAGTCCGCTTCATCAAATTTGGAGGAAGTTGTAGATGCAGCTCTGCCTCCTTCCTAATGTTATCTTTTGTTCTCTGGACTGTCGAACCTGGAATTCTTCTGGTTTGGGGGAATGTTGGTCCCCATTTTGTCACCATTTTTGGGTTAATAATTTATGTATTAACAGATATTTTGTTACCTTTTGGCATCTTTTGCACCATGTGGCTCACCATTCAAGCCCCGGGAATGAATAAATTTAAGGTTTATGTCAATTATGTTTGTTATCGTCATTTTATAGTTTCAATGGTTAAATTTGACATAATATGAAGCGCATTTGGTGTATTAATTCATGTGTATTATTGTTTGTAGGTTATATGGTATTTTATACATGCTAACAAGTAGACATGCGTTTAGCTAGATATATGGAGAGCATATCCAGCTTTCCATCAAGATCATCAAACAGACCGCGCATTGTTGGAAGTATATTTCTACGCATTAAAGGCACGAAATGGCCAGGAACTGTCATCACCATGCGCCAGCATCTCAGCATCATTATTCTTCTAGAAGAAGTGTCCATCTCATTTCTCTGCATGACACTTTGATGTTGGCTCTGATTTGGATTGAAGTCATAATCCATATCGCGCACCAGAGGGAACCCGGTCTGTGAAAGAAGAGGAACTATCATCTGTTAGTTGTTAATGCACTTATTTTCCATAATGACTGGCTTATCTTGAAGATAAGTCGACCACTAAAGGGTCAACTTGATCTTCTTCTATCAAGCAATGTATATATAGATGCTATCAATCGACTTAATGACGAGTGTGTTGAGTCTCTGTCTTTTATTTGATACAATCAGTGAAGTTTGAAAAATCTGTAACGTTACCCCTTTATTGTAATGAAATTCATGTTACACTATGTATGATCGTGTTCTATTAGGAAGAGCACTACTCTGTTAGGTAGGAGGCCCTCCCGAAAAGCAAAGTTCTTTGTGTAGGTTTTGTTATTTCTCTCCTCTGCAATTAGTATAATTTTGCTTATAAGTTATTTGTGTAAATTTGTTTCTAAATCATTCATGTTTCATGTAGCATAGATTTTAGTTTAATATTATGCTCCATATGTAGGTTTCTTTCATCAAGTAGCAACTAGTTGCACTTAGAATATCTTTCAGATTCTTTTGTATTTAGAATAGCCTTCGGATTCTTTTGAGCCTAGTATAGTTTTCAAGTTTTTCTACAAAGTATTTATAATTTATCACTTGATTTCTAGATTAAATTAATTTGATTAAATTATAGGGAATCTAGTTCTATTTATTCCATTTTTTATCATGAATTTGCTAAAGAGTATGTTAGTTTGTTAAGTGATGTTTTGAATTATGAAATTAGCTTAGGTTATATTGCTATAGAATTCAATCATTAAAGTAGGTGTACTTCATTCTTTTACATTGCAGTAGTACATGCATGAGGCAATTGTCCTTTAATAAAGCATTTAAATTTACTGTTTCCTTAAGGTTTTAGCATTTTCTTCAAACATATTGTCTTACAGACAGTCTGTTCCACCCTTTATATAGACCTTCATTTCCACCTATTATATAGTCATTCATTCAGTCCTGTGTGTTTCTAATTTATTTTAAATCTTATTTTATCAGTTTTTCCGATTTTGTCTTAATGATAAAGGTTAGATAATGTTTATATTTTCTCTTAAATATCCTTAGATGAGATTCTGTAGACTCCTTGTTAAACCTTATTTTTATTTCCTCTTTCTTTTTACCTTATGCATAGGAATTATATTATGTAATTTAACTCATTGTATTGATCTATAATTGAGACTTTGATTTAAGTTATTTCTTTGTATATGAGGTCTAAGTTACATACATTAATATCTTAAGTGCTTTACACATAATAAAACTTGTCCTCTTAATCATGTAATTAGGGATCTATAACATATGATTTAGACCACTTTTCATAAGTCTTCTGTTTGATCATAAATCATGTCTACTTTTATATAGTATTTTGTGAGAAGAAGTTATGTATTTATAAACAATCATGTTTACCATTTATTGTAACTAGAGATTTATCAGTTTGCACATTTTTGTGGAGATCAAACTAGACTTAATTCCATTCAGCTTTTATACTTCTTTTGAGAGCCATTTTGATACCACTCCTGCCCCGGTTCCTATTACAGTAAATGCTTACCCTCAAAATAATCAAGGAGAGTGGAATTACGATGATTTGGTTGATTTATCTACATTAGTTAGTGTATGTATAATATTGTAAATCCTTCTTGATGTAGTCATTGTCTCAAGTAAAAATCAATCTCCCTAGATATAATAGTTTCATTGTCAAAACATTTTTCATGACTAGATACCACTCGGCCTTAACCTTTATTTTATTAACTTAGATATATTAGATCCTTAGGACTTCAACTCAAGTTGTTTTGATATTTAGCTGAGTGAAGTATTACCATGATACTCTCTACCTTCGCATATATTTTGTAGTAGGGTGAAATCGTGAATTTGGGTGTCTATTCCATGCGAATAATTTTTCCAAATCCATATTCCATAACTTTTCGGCCGAAAACATAGAACTAACTTTCAGCCAAAAAAATTGTTCGGCCGAAAGTTGCTTTCTATGGAAACCATCAACTTTAAAGTTAGAAAGAACTATATTTCTAACTTTCTAAGTCTAAAATTAATGGTTACGGTTAAAAGTAACTTTTGGTCGAGTTATTTATTCAGCCAAAAACCTGTAAATTTTCAAAAATGGAATTCCATCCCATTTCTCACTCTTCTTCCAATTTCAGAGAGATTGGATCATATCAAATACTCACAATTTCTCTTCACAAATAATAATATTAGTTGCATAATTCAATCTACTTTCTATAGATGCAAATTTTGTTTAAATTGGTGTGATACACTAATTTTCTTTATTATAATTCTTAGAAGGTGTCTGGATTGCTTCAAAATTTAATAGAATTCATTGGAATGAAAATTAAATAACTTCTTAAAGAAACGATGAAAAAATTTGGAAAAATCACGGTCCTCAACATTGATGTGTTGTCTTCAAAAGGGTACTTTTATATTTTTTGTTTTGAATTGTAAATTAGGGAATATGTTGTGTCAACCTAAACATGTCAATTTTATGCTATTTTTTTAGATTGGTCCACTTAAAAAAATTATAATAATTAGTGCATGCAACTATTAGATACAAACTTATAGACATATCTTAGTACAATCTGTCTAGATCATCATGAAATATTTTTTTTTAATGAACAATAGTTGAATAATGAATTAAATTGTGTCTAAAAGCATGACTATTTTTTAGAATTTCATTAATTAATAACATACTATCAAACACTTGCAAAAATGACATATCAAATGCCAATAAAAAAATCTAAAACATAAGTGATAGAAATCTAACACAATTCTCTACAACTTTTGTTTTTAATTCAAAATGAAATTCTAAATACAAATCTATTTTTTCTTTTCCCGAAGTTGACAGAATTGAAAAACCAACACTCCTTTTCTCATTACCCCCCACAAAATAGACACCCAAATTCATGATTTCACCCAGCAACTCTAAGCCTTCTAACCTTGATCAATAATTAAATATTAGGTAAATTATTCAAGACAGTATTTTGCCCAACATTTTTGGTGCCGTTGTCGGGGAGTTGTTCTGTAAGGTAGAATAGATGTAGGCTGGTAATGGGGGAGCGATAAAATGAGAGGTAAGAACCTGGGCATCTATTATGATAGGAACCCCCAAATCCAGTAATAGCAGTAGTGGTAGTAGTATAGGATAGATTCATTAAGATAGTAAAATTTTGTTAAGATTTTAGAAACATTTTGACCTCAAACATCAACTCAATGAAAATTCATTGAAAAAAATAAAAAAACACTTATAGGTAGTTTTGCTCAACACATAAAGAGATTATTACAAGGGGGTGGATTCTAGAAAGAGAAGAGATCCTGGCAAGAGGACTTGACGGCCCTATTTTTGACAAAATTTAAAAAGAAGTCACTAGGGAACCTCTTAATATTCCACTAAGTAACAAAGGTAGATAATATAACTCTTAAAGTAAGGAAGCTTAACTTTATTGATCTTACCTAGGTGGAAGCTCTCTTTTGGTAATAGTAACCCCTCAAATTGACATATCCATAGTAGCATTCCCTACTCCTATAAGAATTAATAAAAGAATGAGTGATCAAAGGAAATTTCCCCTAGAAAAGCATGTTGGGTTGCCCCATTACCACCTCAAAAGAAACCTTCTAGGTACACTCACTCTAGAAACCAAGCCTACATAAAGAACTGAGAAGAAGAACGAGCAGCAAAAAGCAATGTCTGTCCAAAATGTAAAACTCAACATCCTCGCCAAGAATGTCCATTAAATAAAATTCCTCCATGTTATATTTGCATGGGGAATCATGTTTTTCCCCAGGAGATCAAAATGGATCCTATCAAGATAGAGGTAACTATTGGAATGCTCTCTCCAAAGACTCTTCCTCCTCCTGATTCTTAAAATTTTTATTAAAGGTCATCACCTTTTGTAAATATGTTAGTATGTGTATATCTCTTTGAATAAATAAGAGTCATATCTAATCCTAGGAGACTCTTCTTCTATGTTTTCAAGAATAAAATCAATCATCTAATAAATGTTTTTTAAATTCAGTTAAAAATGGGTCTTTTCTATAGGATATTATATGAAAAGGAAAAGTGCTCTAAAAATACTAATCTTGAATTTGAAGTTTAACTTCCAAACCATTGATTTTATGATTTTGTTATGCTTTATATACAATGGCTCAATTCAGATATGTACATTCCTGATTACTTTAACAAATGCTCAAAAGATCCATTTCAATTATCATGTTTTCCAGAATTTTAATACCTAGAGATTACTAGCTCATCTCCACTTGTTATCAAAACTTGACTCTTAAATATTTTTAAGACACTCAAGGATAAGTGGATTTTATGATTTTCGGGAACATTATCTTTTCTAAAGAAAATGGACTAAAAGGCCTAGGAACACCTTTAAGTTATTCTCTTTTGACATGATCTATACATTAACGCCATTTTTCTGAAAAAAAATAAAAATAATTACTCATGTATTTAGCAGGGCTTAGCATGCTCTAGTACCGGTCGAATTCCTATACTCAGAATCTTTATACAAAGCAAACCCGTTGGGGTACTGAATAGGATGCCGGTAGAGCTTCAATGCTAAGTAAAAACCTAACAATAAGGAAGTTTGATAAATGAAAGTAAACCCGTTGAGGTACTAAACAAGCTTGCTAGCAGAGGGGCAATGCTTGCATGGTACCAAGATAAACACGTCGGGGTACTGAACGGGCCTGTTGCCATTGGGGCAATATCAGGTAAAAGGGATCTAGTTAATGCACCACTAGGAACATGGTTGAATAGTAAAATATGTTTACGCCTCTTGTTTATGACATCATTAAAGAATCACTGTAAGATGGCCTTGAATCTGACAATATGAATTCAATCAATATTGAGGATATGTTTATCCTAAACATGGGACCCATAGCTATAAACTCCTACAAATTCGAAGGTGAGCTTAAGAATTTTTGACATGAAAAGATATCTTTAGAACAAGGAAAGGGTGACTATTCTTCCCTATGCTCCTTTCACTTATCTCTTCATGACATGGTAGATGATAAATTTATACAGTTATATATTTGAGCACTGTTATTTTTCAATATATATATTTGAATCCTTTCCATTTGTTAATTAATTTTTCTTTCTTTTTACATACTTATAGCAGCATGACTGAACCTTCTTAATTTATTTTGGAAATTACTTAGTTTTCTTGCATGGCTTGAGGACATGCCATATCTTTGGTTTGGGGAAAGATTAGGTTACTAGGTTGTCTTCATTTTTACTTATAAAGTACTTATTACCAAATGGTAAAGTGTTTGTAGGAGAATGTAGATAGTGAAATTGGACTTAAAATCATGGATGAATAAGCAAGAACGCTAAAGAATTATTTCATATGAAAAGTTGTATGAAGGATCATATGAAGGGTCAAAAGTTGTTATGAATAAGAAGTCAAATGATAGGATGAATAAAAACTTTTATGATATTTTTGTACCTATGATTAAGTGTTGGCTTAATTTTATTGGGTAACAATACCTCAGCTAGTGATAATGGCCCTTCTGCTTATTCAAATGAACCTGATCATGCTGGTAATGATGCTGGTTTCATTTATGTTGGTTCCACTAGTGTTGCTTGTCCTGGTTCGACTGCTGCTGCCAAGAATTAAGTTTTTTCAACTGCTTATGAGAATGCTAGTAATTATGATGATGTCGGGAATATAATGAAGCCAACTTATTATGATAGGGGAATAATGGTTCTTTCTTATGTCGTTGCTGTAGCTGCTGGGTTAAATTGCTTGACCTGCTGGGGCCTGCCTCCTTTTGCTGTTGGTTTTAATGCAGTGGGATTTATGCTAATTGAGTGTCTCCTTACATCCAAAAATAAGTAATTCTTTGGCTCTTTTCCTTCGCTATTGTCGTTACTAGTATTGATATTTCCCTCCTATTTATTGATGGACTTGTTATTATTTCAATCGTGGTCAAGCAAGACCTTTGTGGTCCAGATACAAAGCCATAGATAGCAAATCCCCTGCTGTTCGTATAGCAGCATCCCAACCGACCCAGCAGCAAATCATAATTGACTGACTCTTCTGAAACAATTAGTAAGCAAATATGGAAAACATGAGATTCTATCTCCTCAGCAGCCAAGATTCAATAATCGTATCGGCTCAGCTCCTTGGTGGGAACAATAGGTATGGTACCAAGAAGTTAATAGTGGTACCCAGAATAATGATAAGGTGCAGTTCCAATCTCTGCTCCACTGGCAGTAGTTCCTCCCTCAATAGGGCAATTGCCAGCCTTGCCAGGTCGCACAAGCATGAATCTGGTAGGTTTAAGTAATCGTCCTGGTCTAAGTGCCTACCTACCAAGCAAGGCCTTCCAATATCAAAGTGAAGGGTAAGTGAGCCAGTAATTAAAGGGTAGTGAAAGGGAATGTTGGTAGGTCAACTCACATTAATGCAAGAGTAGGCATATCAAGGTGCGCAAGCAATGTTCTCTCTAAGTGCCCATTAACCTAAGCACGTGTAAGAGATTCTAAGTAAAGAGTCAATCCAAGAGGACAGTACCAACGATCCAACCCAAATAGCAAAACTTTGGGGCGAGGGGGTTTATCCCACTTGACCATAGGGAGAGGAACGAACCTGCTCGACCACCCCCCCACCCAAACATCCATCTAGCCAGCCAGTGAGAACAAGCCCTGGGTTCATCAACTAGAAAACAACAAGCAGCTCGGTTCCTCCCTATCTGTAGCCTCCTTCCTTGCAAGCTGCCCTCCAGCAGATGAGCATTGCGTAAGGATAACTCTGATCTATACCAACAAGTAGAGGCTGCGCAACACCAGGGTTAAGCTTAGCAGAACCAACTAATGGCCCAGGTCACTTCACTGCAACTCGAAGTTCCACCGGTCAGAATCCAACTTAAGAACACTAAGGAGACGATAGATATGATGCCCTTTCTCTATCTATATCTGGCCCTCCCCTCAAAGAGCTCTATGGATATTTCAGTTTTAGGTAAATACCCTCAGTGGCTCAAGTCCAGGAAGTAAGTGATAATGGTCCTTCCTGATCAACCCAGCAAGCCAGCATGTCCGTGTGTTATGGTTGGTGAATTCGTCCGGTTAGGTTATAGATAGGCGATAAGTTGCTGAAAGTCCCTGCTCTTCTTTCATCGAATTCCGTCTGTTTCTGGCTCTCTCTACTTCAGCAATGGTCCTTTCTTCCTTCCACAGAGGCCACTTGATAAGTGCTATAGACACCTGAATAAGCTCGACTGCTGACAAGCAGCATAACTCACTAGATGAGTCCACTCAATCACTTGATCACTCTGTGCCCCACGATCAGATCAAATTGTAATATCACACCTTAGAGGCAAGGGCGGGGGAGAAACTAATTGCTTCCAGGTGGCGTCCAAGAAAAGTGACAAGTCATAAGGCAAGGGGCATAATTACATATATAAATAATTTACCATAAACCAATAAGTCTGAATCCAGGAATTTCTTTATTTCCAAACAAGCCCGTGAATGCTCCAAGTTAAAGCAGGTAATGGATCCAATCTCTATATAAAGGTTCTTCATCAATACGTAATGTATGTCAGGTGGTGTGAGTTAGTAACAGTAACTTAAACTAAAGTTAATAAATCCTTTTGGCAAAAGTTAATACAACTGGTCATGTACCAAGTAAGACTATTGAAGCAAGTGTAATCAAACGCTGGGGTGAATGCAGTTGTCTCGCTCGAATGCCCAAAGTGCTCTATGTTGAAGCCCATCCATCCGTCCGTATTAACAAAGCATGAATTCCTGGTTGAAGCTATAGGTAATGGGTCTGGTGGGTTGATAGAGTAGGTAAAATAAAGGTAGGCTACTGAGTAAAGTAAATAGTAACAGGTTCAAATGCTGTCCCCACTAAGCATAAATATATAATTAATAATGTACCACCACTTGGAAAAAGTAATGTCTTATCCTACATTAATTATCAAATCTCGATAGAATTTGTCAGGGATTTACGTTAGGTAGCCGGTATTGGGTAGGAGATCTGACAGCCAGGATGGTGCACGTTTCAAACGGCGTCGATCCCAAGAAAGATAGTGAATACAAGGATTTATATCATCATGCATTGGATTGGGGCATAAAAATTTCCAATAATTTAAGAGCCAAATTAATCAAGGACAACTATTAGAGCATTTGCAGACTGTAACCTACAACCTAAGGCTAGACAGATAATTCGCAGTTGGCTCTCATAGTTGAGCCTAGATTAATCAGTAAGAGCCTGGGTGGTTAATAGCGGCGTCGGGAATCATCAACATTGGAATGTGATAAATATGCCGCTGCATATAGGATAAGTCACAGGCAAGGGCCCCCAAAATAAGAAGCTGAGGGTAAAAAAATCTCCTATCGTAGAGGTGTCGAATCCTTTGTTTTCGGAGGAGGTGCTAGATGCGCGAGTGCATATCCCAAAGAATGAGCAATTGAAGAGATATGTTGAGCAAGCAGGTTTAATTGGTGTATTACAATATCCACGACTATATTGTCTTACCTTCAATTACACCGGAGCCCTTCATTTCAACATGGGCATCTCCATACATAATAAGTTGAGCACGGTTATTCCCAGTAGCATTGACTCTCACCGGCATCAAAACCTGGAATCAACTTTTGTATGACTAATCGGCACGAACAAATTGGCATGTACTGGAGCTTCAAGCAATGAGATTGTAACAATCTGCACTGAGTAGAGCTATCACTTACTGTATCCAGCCCAGCCCGATGGCTAAAATGATTTGCCCATTTGGTCCATTCAAATAGCGAAGCGGCCATTTCAGTCAATAAGCCCCATTGGATTAGCCAAGGAGCTGAGTATCCTCCAAGCAATGACCGGCTTAGAATGATTGGCAATAACAACACTGTCTAGCAATGAGGACTTGCTGCAAATGAAACTGACTATGGCGACCACCTTCCTGGCAATAATACTGGCAATGGCAGCTATGACCTTTTGTAAATGGACCAACTTATAAGGAGCACATCCTTATTGGCGACCACTGACTATTGGATGATATGAAAAAGGCAATGCCTTGCTCCGGGCGACTATTTTCTCCTATCGACATACTGTTGGTGCCTTTCCCTGTGGAAACCGACTGGGACTTCCTTACTGTGAATAAAAGGCGAAGTGTAGAGAAACTAACTAGATGAATACATTGATTGAATCATGACTTGCCAGCCATACAGCTTGAACTTAACATCTTTACCTTTACATATGCATGCGAGGGGAACAACAAATATTTGGATGAATAAGATGATCACGGAGTTATCCTATAAAACCTCAGTGAAAGCCCGAGATAAACTCAAAGTTTTCTATCACGGGCGCTTTCTAGCTGGAATATCACTTTCTTGGGATCGCTGGATAGGATGGATTGCCTAAAAAATGCAGAGGAGATGGAATTAGCTAATTTCACAGGCAGTCCTATTCATTCATTGCCTACCCTCAGTTTCCCTACCTTCCATCCATGTTTGGTTACAGCCGCCTATAAAACCAGGTTCTAGCTATGCCTTGTTCCTCCCTCACTTCCTAGTTCTGTAGGGAAAAATGCGATTTTCGCTGAAGCCTATTACTCTAAAATGAGAAATATTCCGGGTGTGTACAAAACCCATGAGTTAAGGCTCACTCAGGATATCTAGTTCAGCAAGTAAGAGAGCTACCGAGGCAGTAAGATAGAGGGATAGTTCAGCAGGGCATAGAGCTACGAGGGTCAGGAAAGGCATTTACTTTCTAAGAAGCAATGTCACCTTCTCTATAGTGAATTTACCACCTCGATGGACCAGGTTAACGTAAGAGAACTTAATCGGGCGCCCACAACTTCGCACCTTTATCATCTCGCAACGCCAGGTTATAACTAGTGAATTCCCCATCTGCCCCAGCCAGCCGCGGGTCAATGCACCACCCTTTGCTTAGTTAATATCCCAGTTTCAATTGCATTCGCTCGGTTAAACAATCTATCATCTCCCAATGCCACCTTTCATTAGGTAATTTACCACTTATTGGAAGGAAGGCACTGCCTCTTCGCATAAAGATTTATTAAGAGCAGAAGGCCCATACTCTTCTTAGCTATACTGGAGACTATTACATCGTATTAGGGGACTCTTTGGCCAACATAAATTTATGATATCTGCTCACCCCAAATGAAAACTCCGAGATAGCCCTCCCCCTTCTTTGGTTGGGTTCGTACCTCACCCCCTTTAAGACGTTTCAACTGCTACAATGAAGCTTCCTAGCTTCTTAACTCTTTACTACCAACACTTAAACAGTGAAGCCTAATCCACCAAGAATTAACTATTCAACCCAGCATTTTATTGACCTAGCTGAAATTGCAGGAGATCCGGGAGGTATAATTATTGTGATTATGCATTAATGTCCATGTCTACTTGGACCGTGGTGATCTGCCTGTCGGGGCGGACTCCCTTGGCTTTATACTGATATATAATAACCCATTAGATAAGGGAGTTTTATTAGGACCTTCCTTCTCCGATAGGGATCTTGTTCTTTCCTCCCCTGCTAGGGTGAACAACAAAATACTGGGACTATGCTTATGGGACATCCAATTTCGCTTGCCTCTAGGAGGAACTATTTCCTATGCTTGCTTCTGTGAAGTTTATATTTCAAATGCTCCTGGGAGTTAGTGATATTACGTATCTAATTAATTACTGGAAGATCCAGGATTCAATAAATTGAATTAAGTTAATCTGCGTTTCGTTCCTCTCAATCGAAGTGTGTGCCAACGGCAAATAATAGGTGCCCTGAAGTAAGTTACCCAATATCCCCCATATAACTAATAAAGAAATAAAAACTCATAAGAGTCGCTCTAGCAAAGAAGCTTCTTGTTGTGTCCTCTCCTTCAAAATAGCAAGGAGAAGACCTAACCGGGATAACTCATGAAATGCGTAATCTATACTAATTGTGTCTGTACTATCGGGCGTATTGGTTGGGGGCGGGTTGTATCATCGAGTGGTATCAATTCCTTAAAACTACTTATGGGGCAAGGCAGTATTGATCAATCCTCTTAATCATGGGGGCAAGCCATTAATATGTTTATTGAACGGAATGCATCCTCTTATGTTACGTGAGAGGGGGTAATGATGGATGATAAACTATTAATTCATCGAAGGAAAGGTAAGTGAGAATGTCCCTCCCTCGATGGGTGAACTTATATCCTTCTCGATGGGGCCGTGAGAAGAGATAAAGTTAGAGATCTAATTGTGTTGGATGTCTACTCATATTGGGTTGTGATAAGGGTATTTGATTGGTACACTATTAAATAGGGGAACGATCTATTGGCAGATGTATAAGTTGGACTGCCTCTCCCGGATTCCTCCTGATATTAAAGACTAAAAGGAATGCCTCTACTGTAAGTAAGGTGTTTCTTTTTTCAGCATGCAATATATATATATATATATATATATATATATATATATATGTTATTAGAAAACACAATAGGCTCATTGACTTCTCAAAACGCCATTGTAAGTAAGATTGTGCATCAGTTCAAAAACATAAAAAAATATGTCCTCCATGGGTCCCCATAAAGGAAGACATCCCCAAAAAATCCAATTTAGTTTCCTGATTAGGAGGCCCTAGCTGGCCCCCAAAGAAAATAAATTGAATTGAGTAAAACAATTAGGCACTCCTACCCTCGGGCTTCGTGCGATGTTGGCTCTCGTACCTCTCCCACTTTTGTTGAGCGGGTTCGTATCTCGATTTCCTAGCGTCCGATCGAAGGGAAAGTCTCCTCACCCCCAAAGCTCAGGCAGGACATAGAGTGAGGCAAGGCAGAAAACATAGAGGGAGTTCAGCAGGGAACTACTGATGGATATGTAACCTTTGCCGACTTCAAGTCCCATCTGAATGGACCAGGTTCAAATTATTCTCTTTCTATCATCCGGAGACGCCACCCTTTGTTACTTAAATTACCAGTTTGAATTGTTAAGTCCGATGGTCAATGAAAAGAATTTGCAACATCCACTTTGTTTAGTCAATTTTGATGGCGGCCGAGCGTGCTTCCGCACCCACCTTCATTGGGCTGGGTTCACTATCCTCTCCCGCTGCTCTTTTCTCTCTTCAACCGAGAAAGTCTCAACTGCGTAAGAATAAAAAGCAACTGCTAAACCAACTGGATAAACAACAGAATGTACTTACTCATCCGAATCTGTTCAATCTACTGAATCAACCAAATAGACTTCTGGATTGACAGGATCCGACTCTTCATCTCTATCATGTCTCTCACGAAAACTTTTCATCTCTATCAAGGTCATCTGTACATGGCACTGGGTATTGATCTCGGTTAAACTTACTAACCGACTGATTTACCTTGACCTGGAACTGCCTGTGCTGCATCTATATCTATATATGATGCTGCGACTCGTGCAGCTGTCTATGCTGCGGGAATTGGATCTAGGTATGGCTCTAGGTATGGAATAGTAAGTGCATATTTCCTTCATCTCTACCATGAGCACCTGGATCACGAGCAGCTGGCTCAGTTTCTGGACCACGATCACGAACATATGGATCAGCATCACGATCATTAGTAGTAACTGGCTATCGACCTGCTTCATTAACAGAATCAACAGCGTAATCAACTAACTACTGAAGCTAGCTACCTTTACTCGATAAAATGCAATGGTTTCAACTAATGGTGCTGAAACCTGGGCCTATTTATTGGCTCGGCTCTTGGATCAAGTGAATGAAACCTGGCATTGAAGCCGGACATAGAATACCAGAATATAGTNCTCGGCTCTTGGATCAAGTGAATGAAACCTGGCATTGAAGCCGGACATAGAATACCGGAATATAGTGGATCGCCACCTACCTGGGTCGAGTGGCGGCAAAGATAAAGGAGCCGCAAAGAAACCTGGCATCGACTACTGACATCACAATATGTAATTGCCTCCTGGCTCGACTATGGGCAATAGTCAATCGGCACTGATCGGCTAGGACTAGCAGCAAGTAGTCTGACGGCTATGATGGGCTATTGGCAATGAGGGGCTATTAAGACTGGACTATTGATTACCGTTGGCTATGACCACAGGCGATCAGCGACCACACTGTCTCTTAGCAATGACTGGCCTGGATTTTCTATTTACTCAACTATATCCTCTCCCTCCTTCCTTTGGTCGAGCGCATAAATGTCCGATCTTTAGTGTATCCTTGTCGTGCGGACACTAAGACAGTCATTAGATGAGGTAGTAGAGTGGTGACTGACTGCTTCGACGGATATCTTCAGACAAGTCCAGGGAGGTCCTTGTATGTATAACCCATACGCCTATAATGAAAGTAGACGCCTAATGAACTACTGAAATGAGTGGATTAAGGTAGTGGGAGAATATGGTCCCAGATGCTTTCGCCTTGGGCGAAGTGTTTTCATAATGTAAAAAACTATTTCATTTCGGAAGGATAGCATAAGGAGAAGATGCCATTCTTATCCAACCGGGGCCTAATCGGAAGGAAGCAAGGCAGTGATGGAATGGAAGCAAGCAGGTTAGCAAGAAGGGCCTTGTCAAAGTGAGTAAATTGAAGAGTGGAAAGGTGGCCTTACCTGGTAAATTCTCCTTCTACCTCAGGTGAGTCACTTAACGTTCATGAAATAGGAAGTAGTAATAAGGCAAGAAGCATAATTACATATATAAATAATGACTGAAAGATCGCTAAGGATTATGAAGTACCTAATAACACTAGATTCGGTGGGCTTCTCACTTGCACAATTTGACTATTATATTAACTGAGAGCAATTACTTTATATATGTAATTACGCTTTTTCCATTTTCAGTGATTCGTTATGCGGGCTGATGATTTCTTTATTTATGTAATTATGCTTTAGCCCACAATGCTGCTATTATATATGTAATTACGTTTGCTCTTTTAATCAATTGCTTTCAGTCACAACTGCCATTCGTGGTATATATCTATGTATCTATATCCTATCTCGAAGGACCTCGTCGAGCGGGTGTGATCGATCTATAAGGGCTTAGAAGTGTGGAATGATGCGAGCGGTGTGAGTGACTCTATTCAATTTTCTTCATTAGCGAGGTATTTCTTTTCTTGATCGGGGAGGAGACCAAAAGAAATATATGATTTATTATCCTCACAATATGCCAGTAGAGAGCTTCTTTTTCTATGTTTTGGTTAACATCCGAACCTTGTATTTCCTATTTGTTCTTATGCTCACTCGTTACGAATAAATAACATCCTTTTGGAATGATGCATACACCCAGCATATATGGGTCAGTCCCATCCCATAATAGGGCGTGACTAGCCAGAAAGTGCTAGATGATAGTCCCTGTTAACCCTATACATGTTAAGAACAAATAAGACCATTCAATTCAATTTCATAAGGTTTCCACTCCGTTAATAGGTAAGTTATCTTTTGCCACTCCAGCCTCGTTAGTAAGTAAAGGTCGGTGGTCCAACCATGCATTGGGCCAATCTTTCTTTAGCTTCGTGATATGCCTCCTTACCTCTATATCCTAGAGGCAGCCAAGCACGCATTGATGCTGATGCACCTATTGTGGCTGGGTCAAGTGAAGTTGTGATTCACTAGCTACTTAACATGTATAGGGGGCAGCTACTTCACATGCATGTCCACTCCACTAAATAGAGAGCATTGAGGGCGTATAAGAAACGGCCCAGACCTATTTCTTTCGGGCATCCTTTTGCATGAGCTCCGCATAACAAAACTCCCCTAATGGATGGTTATGTTATGTACCTGAGTTGGAAGTAACCAGCCGAGCTATTAAAAAAATCCCCTATTCAATTTCCCTCAAGCAAGAGCGAGCAAGGATAGCTAATGTGTGTGGTGTGGGTGGAAGTGGGCAGAAGCATAGAACTTTACTGCATACATATAATAAGGATCCCCTTCTATTGTTCCTGGGCCCGATGAGTTATGAATTATGAAAGAACGGCCAGGCTCACTTAGTGGCACGCCTAGCCATCTACCCTGCCTGGGAATGAAAAACTCAAGCGCTATCTACCGGTCGGATATTGAATATGCATGCTGTTAGTTCCAACTACCTGCGTATACTGAATGAACGATAAGAGACACGTTGTTGAATGGAAATGCTTCGTAACCCATTGATACCACTTGGGCTTGCCGGAAGTGATCAAACCAGGGAAGCTGCTTACTGAAGGAGGAGGGACCAAGCCCACCATCTAGTAAGTAGTGGCCCACCGGGAATCCGTTTTAGAATCACTCAACAATTCTAGTGATAATAAACCGGCAGCAATTGTAGAATTATAGTGATAGAATCAAACTTCAGTTCGGGATCTAGTTCGGGCGGGATTCCAATGAAGGATAAGCTCGAGATTCATCAATGAAATAAAAGTCCATTGAGAAATTGGATATTCAGGTGAGAAATCAACGAATGGTGGGCTAGGGAAGGATTGAATGTCCTGGCTAACGACTGAGCCTTCCACTCTTGATACATAACACAATGTGGTCAGGATTTTTCATTGACTGAGCAGAATTCACGTTCTCAACTGCCTTCTTTATCTTCTTTCTTGCTCTTTTGACCCCTTCGGTTGGGTTTCGGGCGGGGGTCTAAATATAGTGGTGGGTTATAAGGAAGGAGAGAAACAAACTGACTGATCTGGGTCGCCTTCAGGACTTACATATTTATTTGGCTTTGGCTGGCCCCTCAAAATCAAAGCGTGAGAGTTCGGGAAGATATGACTGTGCCGGGTCTTAACCTAAAAGGTGCTGCTGAGTTGAGCCAGTTAAAGTAAGTTCCTGAAAGGAAGGACCTTATCTCTGATCTATCTATAATTTCAATTGTAGAACGACTATCCATATAGATATAGATATAGATTAATAATGTAAATAGGGTATTCTTTCCTGACCTGCGAATCCTATCTATACTGGAACATCTGGAACTGGTTCTACCCTTGCCTAAATTAAGATCGAGTGTTATCTCCTTAATATAGGGGTTTATTAGAAGTAGGGCTCTTTTCACTCTATAGAATTGTGGGTGGGGATTACTCTTGTGGAGATCGTAGAAGAGTTGGAAGGTGGAGTGCCCAAATTATTAGCACTCCAAAATCATTGGTAGCTTGGTCAAGATATTACAATGGCTCTTTATCTTCTAAAGAGTGTGATCCTCTTCTTACCCAGATTTACCCAGGGGCACATGTATATGATATTATGACTAATGCCTATTAATGATGGTATGAATTAGATCTAATATGATTTTATTACCCCTAAATGGATATGATACAACCTTGGGTACCTTCTAGTTATCATGACTCTACCATCTTCATTATCCTTTTTCTCTATTCACACACATAAGCTAACAAATAAGCCACCCTCCTCATTGAACTAAGGTTACAGTTATCAGTTTGGTTATACACTTGCATTAAGTTACATGTTCAACCTGTCCAACTATTGCTTTGGACATGGTTGAATCAACTAAAAAATTAGAAATTCATTCAATCACGTGCTTTCGACAGCACACGTTCTGAAGATTTCCATAATGTCATGATCATCCAGGCATGCCGAGCTGGTTGCATGATCATTTGGTAGGTTGAATGTGGCACGCTTTAAAACTAGCACTGTGCAAACCTTCTTCAATTCCATCGCCATCACTAACCGTTATTACTATAGATACTTTTAGCCACCCTTCCTGAAAACCCTGTATTCCTTCCTATGTTTCCATCATGGCAAACCGATTCAATCCTGAAAGTTACCAAGATCTGTTTCAAATGACAGAGTTTAGGGAGTGTAGGAAAGTGTTTTTTTGATCTAGATGGAACCTATTCCACCATTCACTACAAGGTTACGATGAGGAGATCTCATTGCTATTTAAAATGGGGTTTTATGGGAGGACGATTAAAGTAAGTAGCCTTTATTTTCAAGTCACTCAAGAGTCCACTTCCCACAACACTAAGCTTCCCTGAGAGGGTGAGTGATGGCACAAACATTGATTCATTTCATGAGCATCACATACTTTTTCTTTGAAGCCTGAGTTTCGGATATGTAACAGGTTTAAAAGGATACCATTACAGCTGGATAAAGCCAAAGTATATCAAGCCATTGACAATCATCATTCATCTAGTTACCTGTGAAGGTAATTTTAGCGTCTTCAAGTCCTGTCACCTTCATTTATTAGTCCACTTTGTTGATAATAGATGTTTGAATTTACCTTTCTTTTTTCATCATAGCTTAGAGAAAATGTTGAATTTGGTCAGAAGGAATACTCTTCATCCCAAGAGTAGTCTAAACCACCATAGGTTAATCAAACTGTTAATCCTAGATCAACTTAAATAATGAAACCAGTCTTGGGAGACCTTTTTGTTCAAAGTTCTTAATCCCCACCTTAATATTCGTAAACGATATCATCATTTTCATCCTAAGTCAAGACCAACCTCACCTGTAGAAGATGAAAACCCCAATATTGTCCACCTTGATGAAGATGTCTCAGAACCTAATTCACCTGTACAAAATACCCCTACTAGTCCTATGTCCACTGAATTTGTGCCTTTTTCACGGCCTCGTACCAGAAGACAAAAGGCTAAAAGTGTTCAATGTATGCTTTGGACCAGTACCTAGACCACAGTAAAACTTGATGAGTAGATTGGTCATCTAGATGATGAGGCCAAGGTAGAGAAAAATGACCCAAAATCATACCTCTTAGCACTATCCAGTCTTTTTGCCGAGTTACGCAAGGATGTTGATCATATGGACATTCCTGCATCTATTCAGGATATCAGTCCTAAAGACCCCCTTCCCACTGTTGATTTGGATCCACCTTGGACATTCTTGCTTTTACATTGCAGTAGTACATGCATGAGGCAACTGCCCTCCAATAAAGAATTTAAGTTTATTGTTTCCTTTAAGTTTTAGTATTTTCCTCAAACAGAATGTCATACAGATAGTATGTTCCACCCTTTATACAGACCTTCATTTCCACCTATTATACAGTTGTCCATTCAGTCCTGTGTGTTTCTAATTTGTTTTAAATCTTATTTTCTCAGTTTTTTTGATTTTGTCTTGATGATAAAGGTTAGATAATGTTTATATTTTCTCTTAAATCTCCTTTGATGAGATTGTGTAGACTCCTTGTTAAACCTTATTTCTCTTTCCTCTTTCTTTTTACCTTATGCATAGGAATTATATTATGTAATTTAACTCATTTTATTAATTTGTAATTGAGACTTTGATTTAAGTTTTTCCTTTGTATATGAGGTCTAAGTTACATACATTAATAGATTAAGTTCTTTACACATAATACAACCTATCCTCTTAATCATGTAATTAGGGATCTATAAGATAGGATTTAGATCGCTTTTCATAAGTCTTTTGTTTGATAATAAATCATGTCTACTTTTATATAGTATTTTGTGAAAAGAAGTTATGTATTTATAAACAATCATGTTTATTATTTCTTGTAACTGGACATTTCTCAGTTTGCATATTTGTCTGGAGATCAAACTAGACTTAATTCCATTCAACTTTTATACTTTTTTTTAGAGCCATTTTGATACCTCTCCTGCCCCAGTTCCTATTACAGGAAATGCTTACCCTCAAAATAACCAAGGAGAGTGGAATTAAGATAATTTGGTTGATTCATGTACATTAGTTAGTGTATGTATAATATTCAAAATCCTTCTTGATGTAGTCATTCTCTCAAGTAAAAATCAATCTCTCTAGACATAACAGTTTCATTGTCAAAACATTGTTCATGATTGGATACCACTCTGCTTTAACCTCTGTTTTATTAATTTAGATATATTAGATCCTTAGGAGTTCAACTCAAGGTCTTTTGATCTTTAGCTTATCGAAGTATTACCATGATACACTCTACCTTCATATATATTTTGTAGAAACTCTAAGCCTACTAACCTCAGACGATAATTAAATATTAGGTAAATTATTCAAGACAATACTTTGCCCAACATTTTTGGCGCCGCTGTTGAGGAATTGTTCCATAAGGTATAAGAGATTCATGTTGGTAACGAGGGAGTGGTAAGATGTGATGTAAGAACCTGCACATCTTTTATAACAGGCACCCCCAAATCCAGTAGTAGTACTACTAGTAGTAGTATAGGATAGATTCATTAAGAGAGTAACATTTTATTAAGTTTTTAGAAACATTTTGACCTCAACCATCAACTCAATGAAAATTCATCGAAAAAAATAAAAAAACACTTATAGAAAGTAGTTTTGCTGGACACATAAAGAGATTCTTACAAGGGGGGTAATTATAGAAAGAGAAGAGATCATGGCAAGAGGACCTAAGGGCCCTATTTTTGACAAAATTTAAAAAGAAGTAACTAGGGAACCTCTTAATCTTCCACTAAGTAACAAAATCAGATAATATAACTCTTGAAGTAAGGAAACTGAACTTTATTGATCTTACCTAGGTGGAATCTCTATTTGGTAATAGTAACCCCTCAAATTGGCATATCCACAGTAGCATTCCCTACTCCTATAAGAATCAATAAAAGAATGAGTGATCAAAGGAAGATTTATCTTGGAAAAGCATGTTGGGTTGGCCCATTCCCACCTTGAAATAAACCTTCTAGGTACACTCACTCTAGAAACTAAACCTACATAAAGAGTCAGGAAGAAGAATGAGCAGCAAAAAGTAATGTCTGTCCAAAATGTAAAAATCAACATCCTCACTAGGAATATCCATTAAATAAAATTCCTCCATGTTATATTTTCATGGGGTATCATGTTTTTCCCCAGGAGATCAAGGTGGATCCTATGAAGATAGAGGTAATCATTGGACTGCTCTCTCCGAAGACTCTTCCTCCTCTTGATTCTTAAAAAAATTATTAAAGGTCATCAACTTTTGTAAATATGTCAATATGTGTATATCTATTTGAATAAATAAGAGTCATATCTAATCCTAGGAGACTCTTCTTCTATGTTTTCAAGAATAAAATCAATCATCTAATAAATGGTTTTAAAATTCAGTTAAAAATGGGTCTTTTCTATAGGATATTGTCTGAAAAGGAAAAGTGCTCTAAAAATACTAATCTTGAATTTGAAGTTTAATTTTAAAACCATTTATTTTATGATTTTGTTATGCTTTATATATGATGGCCCCATTCAGATATGTACATTCCTGATTACTTTAACAAGTGCTCAAAAGATCCATTTCAATTATCATGTTTTCAAGAATTTTAATACCTAGAGATTACTAGCTCATCTCCACTTCTTATAAAAAATTGACTGTTAAATATTTTTTAGAACACTCGAGGATAAGTGGAATTTTTGCTTGTGGGGAACATTATATTTTATAAAAAAAATGGACTGAAAGGCCTATGAACACTTTTTAGTTATTCTTTTTTGACATGATCTTTGATTAAGGCCATTTCATGAAGAAAAAAAAATTAACTCATGTGTTTAGCAGGGCTTAAAATGCTCTAGTACCAATCGACTTCCTATACTCAGAATATTTATACAAGACAAACCCTCTGGGGTACTGAACCGGCCTACTGGTAAGGGTTCAATGCTAAGTAAAAACATAACAATAAGGAAGTTCAATAAATGCAAGTAAACATGTCGGGGTTCTGAATAGGCTCACTAGTAGATGGGCTATGCTTGCATGGTACCAAGATAAACCTGTCGGGGTACTGAACAGGCATGCTAGCAGTGGGGAAATATTAGGTAAAAGAGATCCGGTTAATGCACCACTAGGCACATGGATGAACAGTAAAATATGTTTAGGCCTCTTGTTTATGATGTCATTAAAGAATAACTGTAATATGGCCTTGGATCCGACAATCTGAATTCAATCAATATCGAGGATATGTTTATCCTAAACATGGGACCCATAGCTGTAAACTCCTACAAATTCGCAGGTGAGCTCAAGAATTTTTTAGATGAAAATATATGTTTACAACAAGGCAAGGGTGACTAGTTTTCCCTATGATCCTTTCACTTATCTCTTCATCACATCATAGATGATAAATTTATACAATTATATATTTGAGCATTGTTATTTTTCAATATATATGTGTGAATCCTTTCCATTTGTTAGTTATTTTTTATTTATTTTTACATACTTACATCATCATGACTGAACTTTCTTAGTTTATTTTGGAAATTAATTAGTTTTCTTGCATTGCTTAAGGACATGCCATATCTTTTGTTTAGGGGAGGATTAGCTGATTGTATTTCTTCAGTTTTACTTATAAAAGACTCATTGCCAAATGTAAATTGTTCATAGGATAATGAAAATAGCAAAATTGGCCTTAAAATTGTGGATGAATAAGCAAGAACGCTAAATACTTATTTCATATGAAAAGTTGTATGGATCATATGAAGGGTTGAATGTCACTATGAATAAGAAGTCAAATGATAGGCTAAATAATTTCTTTTATGATATTTTTGTACCTATGATTAAGTGTTGGCTTAATTTTATTGGGTAAAAATCCAAGTCATACCATTAGGGTCACATTTATATGATATTATGACTAATGCCTATTAATGATGGTATGAATTAGATATAATACAATTTTATTACTCCTAAATGGATATGATACGACCCTAGGGTACCTCCTAGTTATCAGGACTCTTCCATCATCATTATCCTCTTTCTCCTTTCGCACGCATAAGCTATTAGATAAGCTGCCCTCCTCATTGAACTAAGGTTATGGTTATGAGTTTAGTTATATGCTTGCATTAAGTTACATGTTCAACCTATCCAAATATTTCTTTGGACATGGTTGAACCAACTAAAAAATTAGAAATTCATCCAAAAACGCGCTTTAGACAGCACATGTTCCGAATATTTCCATAATGGCACTATCGTGGAGGCATACCAAGCTCGTTGCATGATCATTTGGTAGGTTGAATGTGGCATTCTTTAAAACTATCACTGTGCGAATCTTGTTTAATTCCATCACCATCACTAACCATTATTACTATAGAGAAGTTTAGCCACCTTTCCTGAAAACCTTGTATTCCTTCCTTTGTTTCAATCATGCCGAGCCAATTCGAGCCTTAAAGTTACCAAGATCTGTTTCAAATGACAAATTTTAGGTAGTGGAGTGTTTTTTCATGCTGGTTGGAACCCATTCCTCCATTCGCTGCAAGGTTATGATGAGGATATCTCATTGTTGTTTGCAATGGGGTTCGATGGGAGGACGGCCATAGTAAGTCACCTTTCTTTTCAAGTCACTGAAGAGTCGATTTCCCATGCCACTAAGCTTCCTCGAGAGGGTGAGCGATGGCATAAACATTGTTTCATTCCGCGAGAATCACATCATTTTTATTTGAAGTCTGAGTTCTAGTATGTAATAGGTGTAAAAGGATACCATCATAGTTGGATAAAGCCAGAATATATCAAGCCATTGACAGTCATCATTCATCTGGTTACCTGCGAAGGTAAGTTTAGCATCTTCAAGTCCCATCACCTTTAGTTATTAGCCCACTTTGTTGATAATAGATGTTTGAATTTCCCTTTGTTTTTCCCTCATATCCTAGAGAAAATGTCAAATTTGGCCAGAAGGAATACTCTTCATCCCAAGAGTAGTCTGTAACACCACAGTTTAATCAAGCGGTTAATCCTAGATCAGCTTAAAGAATGAAACTAGTCTTGGGAGACCTTTGTGTTCAAAGTGCTTAATCCCCACCTTAATATTCATAAATGATCTCATAATTTTCATCTTGAGTCAAGAACAACCTTGCCTGTAGAAGATGAAAACCCCAATATTGTCCACCTTGATGAAGATGTCTCGAAATCTAATTCACTTGATGAAGATGTCTCGGAACCTACTCCTATGTCCGCTGAATTTGTGCCTTTTTCATGACCTCGTAAGAGAATAAAAGAGGCTAAAAGTGTTCAACATATGCTTCGGCCCAGTACCCAGACCGTATTACAGCTTGATGAGCAGATTGGTCATCCAAATGATGAGGCTGAGGTAGAGAAAAACGACCTAAACTCATCCCTCTTAGCACTAGCCATTCTATCTGTCGAGTTACTCAAGGACACTGATCAGATGGACATTCCTGCATCTATTCAAGATATTAGTCCTAAAGACCCCCTTTCTATTGTTTATTTGGATCTACCTTAAATAGAAATGATCCCTTTATGGGATTTCAACCAGTCCCCGGAACCATTTACACCACCACAGCTAACATTAGATCAGTTAATTTCTAAGTTAGCTCAATTGACAAAGCGGAATGAAGCACATGTTAAGTTAATTTCAGAGCTTCATGAGGAAAATAGAGAATTGCGATTACAAATTAAGAATATGGAGGAACTCCACAAGACTGTTAGTATATCATAGAGGGATTGACAAGCAAGGTATGCTCCCTTGAAGGCTCAAGATAAGAAGTTGAAATGCAAACAGTCTGCTTCATCAAAGTCGGAGGTAGCTGCTGACGCGGCTCTGCCTCCTTCCTAATGTTATCTTTTGTTCTCTAGCCACTGGGACTTGGCATTCTTCTAGTTTTGGGGAATGTTGGTCCCCATTTTGTCACCATTTTTGGGTTCAATACTTTCCATATTAACACATATTTTGTTACCTTTTGGCATCTTTTGCACCATGTAGCTAACCATTCAAGCCTCGGGTATGAATAAATTTAAGGTTTATGTCAATTCTGTTTGCTATCATCATTTACTGTTTCATTGGTTAAAATTGACATAATATAAAGCGCATTCGATGTATTAATTCATGTGTATTATTATTTATAGGTTATGTGGTCTTTTATACAGGGTAACAAACAGACACACATTCAGCTAGATATATGGAGAGCATATCTAGCTTTCCATCCATATCATCAAACAGACCACGCATTGTCAGTAGTATATTGTTGTGCATTAAAGGCACGAAATGGCCAGGAACTATCATCACCACATGCCAGCATCTCAGCATCAGTCTTCTTCTGGAAGAAGTGTCCATCTCATTTCTCTACGTGAAACTTTAACACTAGCTTTGAGTTGGATTGAAGTCGTAAGCCATATCACGCGCCAGAGGGAACTCGATCTGTGAGAGAAGAGGAACTATGATATGTTAGTTGTAAATGCACTTATTTTCCATAATGACTGCCTTATCATGAAGAGTAGTCAAGCACTAAAGGGTTGACTTTCTCTCCTTCTATCAAACAATGTATATATAGATGGTATCAGGCGACTTAGTGATGAGTCTGTTGAGCCTCTGTCTTTTATTTGATACAATCAGTGAAGTTTGAAAAATCTATAATTTTTCCTCTTTACTTTAATGAAATTCGCATTGCACTATGTATGATTGTGTTCGATTAAGAAGAGCATTACTTTGTTCGCTGGGACTGCCCCCCGACAAACAGAGTTCTTTGTGTAGGTTTTTTTATTTCTCTCCTCTGCAATTAGTATAATTTTTCTTATAAGTTATTTGTGTAATTTTGTTTCTGTAATCATTCATGCTTCCTGTAGCATAGATTTCGGTTTAATATTATGCTGAGTACGTAGGTTTCGTTCATCAAGTAGCAACTGGTTGCACTTAGAATAGATTTCAGATTATTTTTCATTTACAATAGCCTTCAGATTCTTTTGCACCTAGTATAGTTTTCAAGTTTTCCTGCAAAGTATTTATAATTCATTGCCTAGTTTCTATATTAAATTCTTTTGATTAAATTATAGTGAATCTAGTTCTGTTTATTCTAGTTTTTATCATGAATTTGCTTAAGAGTATCTTAGTTTGTTAAATGATGTTTTGAATTATGAAATTAGCTTAGGTTATTTTTCTATAGAATTCAATCATTAAAGTAGGTTTACTTCTTGCTTTTACATTGCAGTAGTACATGCATGAGGCATCTGCCCTTCAATAAAGCATTTAAATTACTATTTCATGAAAGTTTTAGCCTTTTCTTCAAACAGACTGTCTATTCCACCCTTTATACAGATCTTGATTTCCACATGTTATGCAGTCGTTCATTTAGTCATGTGTGTTTCTAATTTGTTTTAAAGCTTATTTTCTCAGTTTTTCTATTTTTTCCTTGATGATAAAAGTTAGATAATGTTTATAGTTTCTCTTAAATATCCTTAGATGAGATTGTGTAGCCTCCTTTTTAAACCTTATTTCTCTTTCCTCTTTCTTTTTACCTTATGCATAGCATTTATATTATGTAATTTAACTCATTTTATTGATCTGTATTTGAGAATTTGATTTAAGTTGTTCCTTTGTATATGAGTTCTAAGTTACATACATTAATAGATTAAGTGCTTTACACATAATACAACTTGTCCTCTTGATCATGTAATTAGGGATCTATAATATAGGATTTAGATCGATTTTCATAAGTCTTATGTTTGATCATAAATCATGTCTACTTTTATATAGTATTTTGTGAGAAGTTGTGTATTTATAAACAATCATGTTTACCATTTCCTGTAACTAGACATTTCTTAGTTTGCATATTTTTATGGAGATCAAACTAGAATTAATTCCATTCATCTTTTATACTTCTTTTGAGAGCCATTTTGATACCTCTCCTGCCCCAGTTCCTATTACAGTAAATGCTTACCTTCAAAATAGTCAAGGAGAGTGGAATTAAGATGATTTGGTTGATTTATGTACATTAGTTAGTGTAGGTATAATATTGTAAATCCTTCTTGATGTAGTCATTCTCTCAAGTAAAAATCAATCTCTCTAGACATAATAGTTTCATTGTCAAAACATTGTTCATGATTGGATACCACTCTACCTTAACCTTTATTTTATTAACTTAGATATATTAGATCCTTAGGAGTTCAAATCAAGGTATTTTGATCTTTAGCTTATCAAACTATTACCACGATACTCTCTACCTTCACATATATTTTGTAGCAACTCTAAGCCTACTAACCCTGGTTGATAATTAAATATTAGGTAAATTATTCAAGACAATATTTTTCCCAACATTTTTGGTGTCGTTGCTGGGGAATTGTTCTGTAAGGTAGAATAGATGCAGGCTAGTAATGGGGGAGTAGTAAGATGAAAGGTAAGAACTTGCATATATGTTATAATAGGAACCCCAAATCCGGTAGTATTAGTAGTAGTAGTATACGATAGATTTGTTAAGATATTAAATTTTTGTTAAGTTTTAAGAAACATTTTGACCTCAACCATCAACTCAGTGAATAGTCATCGAAAAAAAAAGAAAAAAAACTTATAGGAAGTAGTTTTGCTAGACACATAAAGAGATTCTTACAAGGGGTGGAATTATAGAAAGAAGAAGAGAGCCTGGAAAGAGGACCTAAGGGCCTCATTTTTGACAAAATTTAAAAAGAAGTAACTAGGGAACCTCTTAATATTCCACTAAGTAACAAAGTTAGATAATATAAATTTTGAAGTAAGGAAGATGAACTTTATTGATCGTACCTAGGTGGAAGCTCTCTTTGGTAATAGTAACCCCTGAAATTGACATATCCATAGTAGCATTCCCTACTCGTATAAGAACCAATAAAAGAATGAGTGATCAAAGGAATATTTATCCTAGAAAAGCATGTTGGGTTGCCCCATTCCCACCTCAAAATAAAAATTCTAGGTACACTCACTCTAGAAACCAAACCTACATAAAGAACCAGGAAGAAGAACGAGTAGCAAAAAGCAATCTCTGTCCAAAATGTAAAAATCAAAATCCTCACCAGGAATGTCCATTAAATAAAATTCCTACATAATATATTTTCATGGGGCAACGTGTTTTTCGCTAGGAGATCAATATGGATCCTATCAATATAAAGGTAATAATTGGAATGCTCTCTCAAAATACTCTTCCTCCTTTTGACTCTTAAAAAAAATATTAAAGGTCATCACCTTTTGTAAATATGTCAGTATGTGTATATCTCTTTGAATAAATCAGAGTCATATCTAATCCTAGGAGACTCTTCTTTCATGTTTTCAAGAATAAAATCAATCATCTAATAAATGGTTTTGAAATTCAGTTACAAATGGGTCTTTTCTATAGCATATTATCTAAAAAGGAAAAGTGCACTAAAAATACTAATATTGAATTTGAAGTTTAATTTTCAAACCATTTATTTTATGATTTTGTTATGATTTATATGCGATGGCTTGATTTAGATATGTACATTTCTGATTACTTTAACAAGTTCTCCAAAGATCCATTTCAATTATCACATTTTAAAGAATTTTAATACCTAGAGATTACTTCCTCATCTCCACTTGTTATCAAAACTTGACTCTTAAATATTTTTTAGAACACTCGAGGATAAGTGGAATTTTTGCTTGTGGGGAACATTATAATTTATAAAAAAAATGTACTAAAAGGCCCAAGACACCTTTAAGTTATTCTCTTTTGAAATGATCTATAATTAAGGCCATTTTATGAAGAAAAAAAATTTAACTCATGTGTTTAGCAGGGCTTAGCATGCTCTAGTACCAATCGAATTCCTATACTCGAAATATTTATACAAGGAAAACCCATCGAGGTGCTAAAAAGGCTTGCTGGTAGTGATTTAATGCTAAGTAACAACCTAACAATAAGGAAGTTTGATAAATTCAAGTAAACCTGTCGAGGCACTGAACAGGCTCACTGACAGCGGGGCTATGTTTGGATGGCACTAAGATAAATCTACTGGGGTACTGAACAGACGTGCTCAAAGTGGGGCAATATCAGGTAAAAGAGATCTGGTTAATGCACCACTAGGAACTTGGTTGAACAGTAAAATATGTTTAGGCCTCCTATTTATGATGCCATTAAAGAATCATTGTAAGATGGCCTTAGATCCGACAATATGAATTCAATCAATCTCGAGGATATGTTTATCATAAACATGGGAGCCATATCTATAAACTCCTAAAAAAACCAAGGTTAGCTCAAGAATTTTTGAGATGAAAAGATATCTTTAGAACAAGGCAAGGGTGACTAGTTTTCCCTATGATCCTTTCACTTATCTCTTCATCACATGGTAGATGATAAAATTATACAATTGTATATTTGAGCACTGCTATTTTTCAATATATATATATCTGAATCCTTTCCATTTGTTAGTTATTTTTTCTTTCTTTTTACATACTTATAGCAGCATGACTGAACTTTCTTAATTTATTTTGGAAATTACTTAGTTTTATGGCATGGCTTGAGGACATGCCGTATCTTTGGTTTGGGGGAGCATTAGCTGATTGTATGTCTTCATTTTTACTTATGAAAGACTCATTTCCAAATGGTAATGTGTTTGTAGGATAATGCAAATAGTGAAATCGGCCTTAAAATCATGGATGAGTAGGAAAGAACGCTAAAGAATTATTTCATCTTGAAAGTTGTATGAAGGATCATATGAAGGGTCGAATGTCAGTATGATTAAGAAGTCGAATGATAGGCTGAATACATTTTTTATGATATATTTTGCACCTATGATTAAGTGTTGGCTTAATTTTATTGGGTAAAAATCCAAGTCATACCATTAGGGTCACATCTATATGATATTATGACTAATGTCGATTAATGATGGTACGAATTAGATCTAATATTATTTTATTACCCCTAAATGGTACGACCTTAGGGTAACTTCTAGTTATCATGACTCTGCCATCATCATTATCCTCTTTCTCCATTCACACACATAAGCTATCAGATAAACCACCCTCCTCGTTGAACTAAGGTTATGGTTATGGGTTTGGTTATACACTTGCACTAAGTTACACGTTCAACCTGTCCAAAGCTGCTTTGGACATGGTTGAACCAACTAAAAAATTAGAAATTCATTTAATCAAGCACTTTAGATGACACACATTTTGAAGATTGACATAATGGCACGATCGTTTATGCATGCCGAGCTGGTTGCATTATCGTTTGGTAGGTTGAATGCGGCACACTTTAAAACTAGCATTGTGCGAACCTTCTTCAATTATATTTCCATCACTAACCATTATTATTGTAGAGAATTTTAGCCACCTTTCCTAAAAACCCTGTATTCCTTCCTCTATTTCCATCATACCGAACCAATTCGAGCCTGAAAGTTACCAAGATCTGTTTCAAATGAAATATTTTAAGGTGTGTAGGGAAGTGTTTTTTGAGCCGGTTGGAACCCATTCCTCCATTCGCTGCAAGGTTACAATGAGGAGATCTCACTGCTCTTTGGAATGGGGTTTGATTGGAGGATGGAAATAGTAGGTCACCTTTCTTTTTAAGTCACTGAAGAGTCAACTTTCTATGCCACTAAGCTTCCCCAAGAGGGTGAGCGATGGCACAAACATTGGTTCGTTCTGTGAGAATCACATAATTTTTCTTTGAATCCTGAGTTTCAGTATGTAAGAGGTGTAAAAGGCTACCATCACAGTTGAATAAAGCCGGAATATATCAATCCGTTAATAGTCATCATTCATTTGGTTACCTACGAAGGTAAGTTTAGCGTCTACAAGTCCTGTCACCTTCGGTTATTAGCCCACTTTGTTGATAATAGATGTTTGAATTCCCCTTTCTTTTTTGTCATAGCTTAGAGAAAATGTCGAATTTGGTCAAAAGGATTACTCTTCATCCCAAGAGCAGTTTGTACCACCACAGTTTAATCAAACTGTTAATCTGGGTCAGCTTAAAGAACGAATCCAGTCTTGGGAGACCTTTGTGTTCAAAGTGCTTAATACCCACCTTAATATTCATAAATGATCTCATCATTTTCATTCTGATTCAAGACCAACCTCTCCTGTAGAAGATGGAAATCTAATATTGTCCACCTTGATGAAGATGTCTTAGAAACTAATTCAACTGTGCAAAATAACCCTGATAGTCATGTGTCTGTTGAATTTGTGCCTTTCAAACGACCTCATACCAGAAGACAGAAGGTTAAAAGTGTTCAACGTATGCTTAGGATTGGTACGCAGAATATATTACAACTTGATGAGCAGACTAGTTGTCCAAATGATGAGGTTTAGGTAGAGAAAAACGATCCAAACTCATCCCTCTTAACACTAGCCAGTCTTTATATCAAGTTACTCAAGAACGCTGATCAGATGGACATTCCTACATTTGTTCAAGATATCAGTCCTAAAGAACCCATTCCTACCATTGATTTGGATCCACCTTCAACAGAAATGAGCCCTCCATGGGATTTCAACCAGTCTCGAGAGCCATGTACACCACTGCATCTAACATTAGATCAGTTAACTTCTGAGTTAACTCAATCGACGAAGTAGAATGAAGCACAAGTTAAGTTAATTTCGGATCTTCATGACGAAAACAGAGAATTGCATTTACAAGTTAAAAATATGGAGGACGTCCACAAGACCGTTAGTCTATCACAAAGCGATCTGCAAGCAAGGCATTCTCTCCTGAAGGCTTAGGCTAAGAAGTTTAAATTCAAACAATCCACTTCATCAAAGTCAGAGGCAGTTGCTGAAGCATCTTTGCCTCCTTCCTAATGTTATCTTTTGTTATCTGGCCAATGGGACCTAGCATTTTTTTGGTTTGGGGGAATGTTGGTCCCCATTTTTTCACCATTTTTGGGTTAAATACTTTACATATTAACACATATTTTGTTACCTTTTGGCGTCTTTTGCAGCTCACCATTGAAGTGTCAGGTATGAATAAATTTAAGGTTTATGTCAATTATGTTTGTTATCATCATTTTATGGTTTCAATGGTTAAAATTGACATAATATGAAGTGCATTTGATGTATTAATTCATGTGTATTATTGTTTGTAGGTTATATGGTCTTTCAAATAGGCTAACAAATAGACATGTGTTCAGCTAGATATATGGAGAGTGTATCTAGCTTGTCGTCCAGATCATCAAACAGACTGCACTTTGTTTGTAGTATATTTATGTGCATTAAAGGAACGGAACGACCAGGAACTGTCATCACCATGCGCCTGCATGTCGGCATCAGTATTCTTCTGGAAGAAGTGTCCATCTCATTTCTATGCGTGACACTTTGACACTGGATTTGATTTGGATTAAGTCATAAGCCACATCACGTGCCAGAGGGAACCCGTTATGTGAGAGAAGATGAAATGTCATCTGTTAGTTTTTAATGCACTTATTTTTCATAATGAATTCCTTATCATGAAGAGTATCCGACCACTAAAGAGTCAAATTTCCCGCCTTCTATCAAATAATGTATATATAGACGCTATCAGGCGACTTAGTGACGAGTATGTTGAGTCTCTTTCTTTTATTTGATACAATCCATGAAGTTTGAAAACTATGTAATGTTACCTCTTTATTTTAATGAAATTCCTATTGCGCTATGTATGATCATGTTTGATTAAGAAGATCATTACTCTATTTGTTGGGATGCCTCCCCGAGAAAAAGAGTTCTTTGTGTAGGTTTTGTTATTTCTCTCCTTTGCAATTAGTATAATTTTGCTTATAAGTTATTTGTATAATTTTGTTTCTGTAATCATTTATGTTTCTTGTAGCATATATTTTAGTTTAATATTATGCTGAGTGTGTAGGTTTCTTTCATCAAGTAGCAACCAGTTGCACTTAGAATAGCTTTCAGATTCTTTTGCATTTAGAATAGCCTTCAGATTCTTTTGCGCCTAGTATAGTTTTCAAGTTTTTCTGCAAAATATTTATAATTCATTGCTTGATTTCTAGATTAAATTCCTTTGATTAAATTAGAGTGAGTATAGTTATTTTTATTCCAGTTTTTATCATGAATTTGCTTAATATTATGTTTGTTTGCTAAATGGTGTTTTGAATTATGAAATTAGCTTAGGTTATATTTCTATAGAATTCAATCATTAAAGTTGGTTTACTTCTTGCTTTTACATTGCAGTAGTACATGCATGAGGTAGTTGTCCTTCAATAAAGCATTTAAATTTATTGTTTCCTTAAATTTTTAGCATTTTCTTCAAAGAAACTGTCATATAGATAGTTTGTTCCACCCTTTATACAGACCTTCATTTCCACCTGTTATATAGTCATTCATTCAGTCCTATGTGTTTCTAATTTGTTTTAAAGCTTATTTTCTTAGTTTTCTGATTTTGTCTTGATGATAAAGGTTAGATAATGTTTATATTTTCTCTTAAATATCCTTAGATGAGATTATGTAGAATCCTTGTTAAACCTTATTTCTCTTTCTTCTTTATTTTTACCTTATGCATAGGAATTATATTATGTAATTTAACTCATTGTATTGATCTGTAATTGAGACTTTGATTTAAGTTGTTCCTTTGTATATGAGGTCTAAGTTACATACATTAATAGATTAAGTGCTTTACACATACTATAACTTGTCCTCTTAATCATGTAATTAGGGATATATAAGATAGGATTTAGACCACTTTTCATAAGTCTTCTATTTGATCATAAATCATGTCTACTTTTATATAGTATTTTGTGAGAAGAATTTGTGTATTTATAAACAATCATGTTTACCATTTCTTGTAACTAGACATTTCTCAGTTTGCACTTTTTTTTGCAGATAAAACTAGAATTAATTCCATTCAGCTTTTATACTTCTTTTGAGAGCCATTTTGATATCTCTCATGCCGCACTTCCTATTACAGTAAATTCTTACCCTCAAAATAATCAAGGAGAGCGGAATTAAGATGATTTGGTTGATTTATGTACATTAGTTAGTATATGTATAATATTGTAAATCCTTATTGATGTAGTCATTCTCTCAAGTAAAAATCAGTCTCTCTAGACATAATAGTTTCATTTTCAAAACATTGTTCATGATTGGATACCACTCTTCCGTAACCTTGGTTTTATTAACTTAGCTATATTAGATCCTCAGGAGTTCAACTCAAGGTGTTTTGATCTTTATCTTATTGAAGTATTCCCACAATACTCTCTACCTTCGCATATATTTTGTAGCAACTCTAAGCCTACTAACCCCTGTCGATAATTAAATATTAGGTAAATTATTCAAGACAATATTTTTCCCAACAGGAACTCTATGAGTCCAGCTGACAAAACCCCCAAAAAATGAATGTGTTGTCGTATTTTTGGTTTAAAATTTTGGTTTTTCTTTTGGGTTTAATTATGCATAGAAAAACTGATGTTATACATGAATGTAGTCAAATATCTGATGTCATATCATTATTTGTGTTCAATGGAATAGATCCAAATAATCATCCATGGTGTTCTATAACTTGAAATTATGACCATATAATCCCACTTGTGCACCATGATTCCCTATGTAGGAAATGTATGATAAATTGGGGTTCTACACATTTTCAATGGCGTCACATGCATGAGGTGCCTAACCCATGCATGCATATAAGTGAAAATCATACCCCCTAATCCCAAACTGTATCTCTAGGTAAATACCCTTTATCCCCTTATCCCTATTTACATACCCCTTAACACCTTATCCATGAGCTCGACCCTAGATAACTCCCTACACAAACTCCTCTTTAAGATCATAGTTGGTTAGGGTTTGCAGGGTTCTATGAAAAACCATGACCATAAAGACCTAGTCTCTACACATAAGCCCATTTACCCTTCTCATAAATTGCATACCACATCAACCCAATTTTAAAACCATGTAGTCTCTATATCTATTTATCTATATCTATTTACATACAATAGATATGATTTTAAAACCCTACCTACGTATTTATGAAATGTATAGAAAATAAAGATGTATGTTTTTACTATATTGTGTCATATTCTCTTAAGATAGATCTTATAGTATATTCCTAATTGTTTAGGGGTTATAGGGTTAAGGACTAACCCTGGTTGTGAAATCTTAACCTCCACCCATGCCCCCTGATTGTGAGCCATTAAATTCTATCCATACCCCCTAACTATGAACCTTGAAGCAAACAAAGACTTCTAAACACACATGATTCGCATTTTAACCCACAATGATTACTCAGTTGAATAATCAACCAATGGAAAATAATTCCATATTGGAAATATAAAATAATATTAAATATGAATGATGATATATTACAAAGTGAGTGCAATATATATATATAAATTGGAAAGACACTTTGAATACCATCCATGAAAGGATACATCATTTTAGAATAGTTTACTAATAACTATTTATTTATTATTAATTATGAATATCAATATGCATTAATATTAATAATTCATATATATATATATATATATATATATATACTGTTTGTTGTTATTATTTAAGTTTGTTACATTGCCACTCCCTTAGAAAGGTTTTGTCCTCAAAGCTTTATAATGTTTCTGCATCATTTTTTGTGGTGTCACAGCTGATGAAACATGTCGCTACGAACTACTAAGAGTTGAGCACAACTTTTGATATGTGGATGAATCAATCCATCCCAAATTGATTTGTTGTTGACTGTTGGCATTCCATACTGATCTATCGTTAGGAGATTTGATGACATTGGTACCGCTATCTTTCGACATTTTCCACTTTTTAGAATATCTGTTTTTATGGTTGGGATGTCGATATGGAATTTTCACAATGTCATTGTTTTTTACGATTGCCATTTTTTTAGCATTGATCTGAGTAGAAAGTTGTGTTTTTGTCTCTTGAGGTTTCAAGATTTCGTTCTGTATCTTTTCCAACTTGTTTTCTAATTACATGTTATCATTTTGAAACTTCTTAATCACTTCTACATGTGATTTTCTATCATCTTTAGACTTCTTAAGTTGTTCCTTAAGATCTTCATTATGCTTTTTGATACAACAATTTTTTTCCTGTTTGTCTAGAATTTTTCCTTCAATGTCTTCCGTAGATTGTTCTGTCTTCCGACTGCTTTTCAACTTCTTAATTTTTGTGACTAGTGTCTTGTTATGATTACCTAATCTGAAAATTTATTTGGATAGGTTTGATAAAACATTGTTGACTTTTGTGAGTTCTAACTTATGTGTCCTCTTACTATTGTCATACTACTGCTGGAGTTTTTCTTTTTGCTGTTTATGATGATTTAACTCTACTCCTTGATTTTCTAACCTCATCCGGACTTGTGCCAATTCAACATCTTTTTCCACGGTGAGTTTGTTTAGATGCTTTATTTCTTCTTCTAATTCATTATCGCATCCATATGGTGATTTGTTGTCATTTTTTGACTTTTTGATCTGGTCTTCTAGGTTTTGATAATGAATTTTTAAACATGATATTTTTTTATCATGATCAGATAACATTTTCTTGTTATCTCTTATGGTTCATTCTATCTTTCGATTCTGATTCCATAAGCGGTGATTCTAATCGTCTTTCCACTCTTTCAACCATTTTTTCCTCTCAACCTCACCTTGTAGACTTTTATTGATCGCCTTGTATTGTTCTAACTCGTCCACTATTGTTTGTAGTTGTGCCTTCATTTCCGAATATGTAGTAGCCATTGTTTGTGACTATGTTTTTACTTCACTTTTGTCTTCATTTCTTCTAGAAGGGTAGATACAAAAGCTTTAATAATTCTCAATATGTCTCTTTTGGGAAAAAATTTCTTCGACTATTTCTTGTTCGGTCGAATAGCCTTTCTTTTTTCCAAAAATAATTATTTTTTTAATAAAATAATAATAATAATTATTAGTATTATTTTTAAACTTAAGTTATATAAAATAATATGCAACCTTCCAAATTCTAGTCCTTGATATTTATTTTTTTCCAATACTTTTGTAAAATGCAAGTAGATTGGGTGGTTCAGAGGAATAAGTGTTACCTTCCCCACCTAGGTTAAAATCCCACTTGCTTCTTTGTAAATATTATTATGCACTTTTTATATTCAATCTCAAACCCACTTTAAGAAAACAGGGGTGGTTTCACTTTTATCCTCTCTCTCTTTTTTCCTTTTACTTTTATCTTTTCTTTTTTTTTAACTTTTTTATTTTTCCCTCTTGTTCTTGCTCTTATACCACTTGAATAAAAAAAAACTTCTAAACCCACATGATTCGCATTTTAACCGATANTATATATATATAGATAGATAGATAGATAGATAGATAGATAGATAGATAGATAGATAGATAGATAGATATATTGTTTTTTATTATTATTTAAGTTTGTTACAAGGTAAATATGCTTTATCCCCTTATCCTTATTTACATACCCCTTAACCCCTTATCCATGACCTCGACCCTAGATAACTCCCTACACAAACTCTTGTTTAAGATCATAGTTGGTTATGGTTTGGAGGGTTCTGCGAAAAACCATGACTATAAAGACCTAGTCTCTAAACATAAGCCCATTAACCCTTATCATAAATTATATACCACATCAACCCAATTTTAAAACCATGTATTCTCTATATCTATTTACATACAATAGATATGATTTTAAAACCCTGCCTACGTACTTATGAAATGTATAGAAAATAAAGATGTATGTTTTTACTATATTGTGTCATATTCTCTTAAGATAGATCTTATAGAATATTCCTAATTGTTTAGGCGTTATAGGGTTAAGGACTAACCCTGGTTGTGAACTCTTAACCTCCACACATGCCCCCTAATTGTGAGCCATTAAATTCTATCCATACCACCTAACTATGAACCTTTAACCTCTACCCTTACAACCTAATTATGAACCCTTAGCTAGTAATAAATATTAGAGGAATTTATAATATTATTACATGGAACTATATATCGCATGCCATTCCAACACCATGCAAAAATAGATAGCCCTTGCGGGGTTCCAATACCTATCCAAAAGTCAAGTTTGATAGGGGCCCCAACACCCTTCTTCAGGAAGATTTAGATTGAGCTCCAACACTCCATCTTCCCTCTCACAAAAGGTTTTATAGGTCGCAAAGTTCACATAAGAGGTGGATCTAGGAGGTCACATAGGAGGTCAATTATTTTACAAAGGAGGCTGAGGAGGTCAAGGAGTTCATAGAGCAGGTTAGGGAGGTTAAGTATTATGTAGAGGTCACTACAAAGGTCACAAAAGAGGTTGAGGAGGCCAAGGATTTCACATATGAGGTTAGGGTGGTTAAGGAGTTCATATATGAGGTCTAGGAGGTTGAGGAGGTCACAGACGAAGTCAAGGAGGTCATCAAGTTGGTTGAGAATCTAAAAAGGATACAATGTCTCCAAAATAGGTTAGTACCCACACTGACTTCACTTGAACGCCATTTTTGGTTGGACGCCATTTTTGTGTGAAATGCGGCTTTAATTCTTCATGAATCCTCATTTTTCTATCATCATAGATATGAGAAAAATCATCAATCATGGTATTCCATTAGCATAGCTGTATAATCTAAGACTTCATACATAGGAGGCCTATAAGATTATTTTTCAAAATCTCTTACCTCAATTAATAGTTGTGCCTAGTAAAGGGGCTATCGACATTTCTATTGATATTTACATTCAACTACAACCCTCTATTTCCACCTACATCTTGATGTTATAAATGATTTTACCACACTTGGTAGATCACACTTTTATGGCCTTCCATGTCTCTCTACAGACTCCTTGTACCCCCCTTGCTCAAGTTATACTTCGATGAACCAATAAAGTCCCTAAAAAACACGTCTTTATGTCTATACGCAACTTTTAATCCAATACCCGCATGTACACGGATCTTTTGAGCCAATAACCATGTACATCGAGAAATGTGCATAAAAATAATAACTTTTGGAGTTTTCATCATTGAGTCCCGAATAAATTAACTCTTGGCCTTCCATATGCCTGCAAAATGCTCGGAGTCGACCCTCCATTGCATATTGGAGGGTTATATATTGAGCCTCTTGGATGTATTGAAGGAGGAGAATTTTGGAGAGCAAGGAAACTATAATTCATTGTTTCCTCACTTGTTTATGGTTGAGTCTACATCCCTTTGTCCCTTTGGAGCACACATTGATGCTCTTCCCAAGGTTTCCTTTACTTTGTAAGCTTTCCATTGAGATGGAGGATTGAAGTGGAGACCCATGTGGAGGACTTGGTTTATCCGTTTTGATGAGATGACAATCTAGTTTGTCATTGTTCTATCTTTGTTTATTATTAATAGAAATATCCATTTATCATCCATTACATGTGTATGACTATGAATATTTTTTCCATGGATGTAGTTATATTTTATTATACATGATGGTTTATATATTCTAGAGTAGGCCTAATACTTTAATATATAGCATGTTTGTCTTGTTTGTTGTTGTTGATAGTGAATCATAAATGCAAGTGTTTTGGAAAATATCAATGGGGATCTACATCAACCATCCAGAATAAGGTAGGCTTCATATCCCTTAGTTTTAGATGTATTTATTTATCTTGCATATTGGAATAAATTGATTTCTGGTTTCATTCAATCTGTTGTGGTCTAACCCAATCCATAGGAAGTTTCTCTTCGTAACACTTGTTGACAAGAATGATTCAAATTGATTTGTCCATTACGTCAATTTCAAAAAATCATTGAGGAGTTTGAACAGAGGGATATAAATTAGTGATTATGGCCTATATTGGGTTTCCAGGTTACTAGATTAGGTTTTTAGGGTTAGATTAGTGTTTATTGGGAAATATTATGTTTCTAGAGTTTCTAGGACTATATTAGGTTTCTAGGGTTTCTATGGCTAGATTAGGTTTATAGGGATAGATCAAGAATAGGGAATTTAGAGAGAGTGAAGACTAATATTATTTATTATCAAAATTACACAAGGATATTGACATGGTATGCCTCCCTCAACAACTACCCTCACACCTATTTTTTTATTATTGAGGAGAATGGGAATTAAGGAAAAGTGGTCGTTGAGATGTATGGATAATTTCTCTCTAGCCTACTATGGTAGAAAAAATAAAATGGTATGTTGTATGCACTCCCAACTAAGATGATATAGATAAATATTATGTACATGACAACCATTAGCTACCTATTGATCATTAGAGAGACCAAGGGAATTAGATTTTTAAACAAAGGAAGTAGCCCCTTTGTTTCTTTCTAGTTACTTATCCAAACCTTTCATAATGTGAGAGACTAAACGAATAAGAAAAGAAATATGTAACAGAGTATTATTTAAGTACAACAATTTTCAAACTATTCATTGGCACAAACTAGCATTCACTTGAGGCATGAAAGGAAACTTAACCTTGCACTAAAAATGGTTTACTGTCTCTCTTTATATTTATATAAAAGGAAAGAAATAAAAACCAAAAGTCACTAACTACGAAAGAAAGGTGTCGTCTCATATGACTTATGTGCAATAAATCGCTAACTCATTTCTAATACAAAACAACCTTCACTTGAGCCATCCTACAATTTAATATTTCATTTAAAATGTTTGGATGCTCTAACTTGATCATCATATCTAAAGAATAGGATGGAACAAATTCCTATTCAAAATTATGAATAAAAATTAGGAAACAGTTGTAACCACATAGGAATTGGTGGGTTAGTGACCATATATATTAGCAGGCACATTTTGTAAGGTGGTGGTGCATAAAAAGAAGAACATTTGCAAAATATATGATGGTGATTTTTGAGAATTCCCTTTGGATAAACACCATCTTAGAAAGAAGTGAGAGGAAGGTTGAGCATCATCATGTGATTTCATATTTGTTGAAGTGAGAAACATTTTAAATGTCTAAATTTCTTGTGTTAAGTATGTTTGTTGGCATGGAAAAGGTAAGTATGGGTCAATGGTTTAGGTGAGTGTACACTATGTTACACTAAGGAATTTTAGTCCAGGATGATTTAGTAGATGATTTTAAGGTAGTAACTAACCGATCCTTGTAGTTGGTTATTGTTCCATCGACTACTAGCTTGGTCTTGTAGATCCATTTACGCTAAAATAGATTTCTCCCTGGAGGTAAGCAGATAAGATTCCAAGTTTTTCATTCTTGAAGTGAATCGATCTCATCATCCATGGTTTCCTTCCATCAAGAGTTATATCAACTAGATGTCAAAATATCAGAAGAGAATTCCATAAACGCATAGAATTTTTTCTCGTTCAAAGGGGGCTGTGTTCCTATGATGATGAGACAATATGAGACATCGAGGTTCCCTTGAGGTACACATATCTTGTGAAATAATAGGTACCCATTGATATTCTTCAACTAAACACAATTTTTTGTGTGAACGAGAGGATATATCAAATTACACCACTGGCATTACATGGTTTGGGGTTGTTTTGTATGGATGGCATAAAGGTCAGTTATGACAGATGTACAGAGTTAATGGAGTATGTTGGATCCTGTTACAACTACAAAATTTGATGTGCATGGTCCAATATACACAAAGTCTGAACATATATGGATTGTAAGAAAATTATTTATAGTTGAAAGACAAAGATCAAAATAAAAGAGAAACATTGTACATTGATGGAAGGCCTAAATCTATAGGGAATATTGTGGGGGTTATAAAAAGTACAACCATAGTCTACAATCAAGAAACCCAAGTGCATATATGTGAGGAGAATGAAAGAAACCATGTTTTTGTATGTGTCATTAAATCAATAATTGTAGGGGAATATTTTCTTATTAGTTACAATTTGAATCGAGATACAAACACGGTTACTATGGGAGTGGTACATCTAATAATTTAAAAAACATTTTATTAATTAATTTAACCTCGTAAGTATTTTTCATTGCTTTATTGTTATAATTTTGTTTAAATTTTATATATTTACTTATAGGGGCATCTCCCCAGGAGTCGGTCAGAGGAGTACAACTTCCTCAAGGCAACAAGTATACATATTTGTAATAGTACAAATATAATTTGAAAAAAAGATGTTTTTTATGTATTTTTCATGAGTATATTCATTTGTTTTATGTAATGTTATTTGTATATTTGTTGCAGAGTGTTCATTAGGGAAACCACCAGACTGTTGATCAAACTACAACATCGTCACAGAAACATGTATATGTGATTGTAATTGTACAATTTAAATATGTCAAAATGTTTACTTATTATGTTGTTTTAGTGATTATTTCATCTAATTTTTTCTACAAGCTAAAGAAATAAATGAATTGGTGATTTTTTTTAATTCACAAGTTTGTTAGAAAAATACTGTAGTCTTTACACTTTTTGGAATATATGTTCCATCTCTTATCATCATTTTTCATGGTACTAATAATATTTTTAATATGATGTAGTTGTGAGGGACCCGTTGGATGGATTTTCTATCCTAAGGCCAACAAGGAGAGATAACCCACTCAGATTGCTTAAAACAACTCTTTGAATGTTTGTTTTAGCTACCTCTCATGGGAACAAAGGCCCCGTTGCCTTTAGTTTTTCTCTCAACAAGAGAGTCATATAGTTGAATTGGCTAACTTACTGAAACTAAAACTATACTAAGATGGAAAACTAATCTATAATAAATTCCAATAGCTAAAACAAAACAATTTAGTAATTGTTGGGGCATGCACCTTGAAGGTCTTTAGTTTTGGTAACTCCGCATTGTGGAAGTTTGTAAGCGGAGTTACGACTCAAAATAGTCTTAGGGGTGTCAGGGTTGAGTCAAAGCCCTCTTTTTGTAATAAACCCATGGTTTAAGTCCAGGGTTTAGGGTTTTTGGGTGCCCATGGTTTCAGCCCATGGTTTTGTAATAGTGCGTTGTATAAATAGGCACTTATGTAAAGAAGTAGGGTTAGGCCTTTGATAATTATCTTAAGAAGCTAATGTAATGCGAAGCTAAGAGCTGTCTAAGGGTTTTTGTAAGAAGGTTAAGTCCTAGCTGTGTGTGTGGACGACTCTGCAGCTATGTGCGCAGAGGGTTTTTGTGCTAAGGAAGATCTGCAGCTGTGTACGCAAAGGCCTGCTGCTGTGTGCGCGGCCTTGAGGACTTGAGGAGATCTGCAGCTAAGTGCGCAAATCAGAACTGTGGTTTTTCTAAAGAGTTGAATAAAACACAGTTCTGTGGACGTAGCCCCTACACTGGGGGTGAACCACGTTATATCTCATGTTGTGGTTCTTTGTGTTGTTTCTGTTATGTTCTGTTATGCATTCATAAATATACATCTGATAAGTCAGATCACTGCTAAAATACTAACTTCCCTGTGAATTCCCAGTTAAGGGTTAAGCAAGTAACTATTGTTATCTAACTGCGAAGCTATATAAGTGTTGTTGAAGTTCTGTGTTATATGATTGTAACTTGTTAAAGGCTAAAGGTACAGTAATGTCCCTCTTCTTCTTGCAGAAACCTGATTCTACAGTACCCCATAGCTGTTTCGGGTGAGACCGCAACCTGTTTGCAAGTTGTTGCCAAAAGGGCCAACACTGGGGGTCTTTTGTTGGTACGAAGCTGATGGTATAAAACCCGGGTTTGCCCTATAGCCCAACAAATTGGTTCCGTTTCCGGTTGAACTCAGTATCTGCTCAAGAGGGGTTTATGTCGTACCTCGAGGGCTATGTTTTGGAGGCCCTCGGTGCAAGAAATAAGTGATTGGATTGAAACGACTTATCTGAAATTTTCTGAGCAAGAGAACAAAGATCCGCGTCGCAGTTGAGACAAATTTTTACAAAGGTATGTTTTCTCTGATGTTTATGAAATCTTCTTTGGTAGTATCCACATAGAGTTGCACCGGTGGTTATCCAGGTTGACAGAGAGACGGACGAACTTCCAAGAAGGTCAGTTTCCTGATTGGACCCCTACAAGAATTAATATATTGAAAAGGGTAAACAACGAGATATCCCGCGCTGTTGCTTTCTGGACGACGTGAACCGTTGAAGCATTTGTGATGGAGTCCTCTATCGACACAACTACATCCTTCAGCGAAGCCGAATGACAATTTTTCAAAGGACCAAGGAGTAAGTACTTAAATTCATTTAGTTTGAGAACTAAAATGCTATTGGCTAAAAAAGGTATATTTCTCATTGAATCAGACTGTTAGATTTAGTATTTATAACTTATGTTTGCAAGGGAAAGTCCCTTCGACGAGTAAAGTGGTTTGCTGCAAAGTGGAAAAAGGTACAAGTGAGCTTTTGAGTCCTATGCCCTAGGTCAGAATACCGATTCTAACCCCATAAGTCCAACAACCTCAGAGCTCGAAGAAACCCCTTCTATTGGAAACCCTCCGATAACCCCGCAGCGAAGACCTATTATCCCTGAAAACCCGTCGCAGTCTGAAAGTAACCCTAGCCCGAGTATTCCTGTCGCAGGTCAGCCTACCCCAGTAAGTTCCCCTCCACCTACTACTAGTCCCCCTCCCTCCACCCTAGATCCACGATGGCCCATATGAATGACAACATTAAGCTCCCTGTTTTCAAAGGCACTAGATCAGAGGATCCAGAATAATTCTGGTTTTTGTATGAAGCAGTGTGCACTGCTAAGAACATTACGGATCAAGATACAAGAAGAGCGCAGCTAGTTACTTCTTTTAGAGACTGCACTTTGACATGGTGCATGAAGTATTCTAGTACTCAAAACCATGTCTTGGCTGATATAAAAGCTGCGATGATAAAGGAATTTAAGAAGCTGAAATCAGAGTCGTAGTGTATCACTGAACTAAAGGAAATTCAGCAGAGGCGAGGAGAATCAGCGTGGGACTTTGATCAGAGGTTCAAAGTTAGCCTAGACCAAGTCAGTTTCACCATTGGACCTGCACAGCACAAAGAATGGTTCATTTCCACTTTGTTACCGCATATCAGGACTCCACTCATGCAACAGAAGGTTGCTGATGAGCAAGAGGATCTGGAAATTGCGATGAAGCTTGAAACCGCTCCCGTCGAAGATAATTTTGGTATAGCTCAAATACAAGCACAGTTGGCAGCGATGGCTTTAGAGCTTCACGATATGAAGAAAGGGAAAACCGGTTGCGAGGAGGTTTGGTGTACATGATGTCGGACAAAGTGTCACGACAAGGAACAATGTCCTGCGATAAGAAATTACCTAAATTCTAGTGCGCCAAACCCATTCAACCCTAGTGTGCTATATTGTGAGATCTATAAGACCACTGGCCCACATCGACCTAAAGACTTCTATTTACTGCAAAGGTATGTGCAAGTCCCCAAGAACCCCTATTGCAAATTCTGTAAGTCAGTGAGACATAATGAAGATGAGTGTCATAGTCTTGACCTCATGAGAGAGTGCACCTATGAAACTTACCGGGTACAAAATGATGGATATGGTTACCGCGGGAGTGCATCGGGTCGCGGAACTTTTGGAGGTCGTGGTCGCAGTGGTATGGCTTGCAGAGGGCGAGGCCAGGTTGTATGTTATAAATGTAACCAAGATGGAAATCTAGCTCAAGATTGTCGGAACCCAACTACGACATGTCGATATTGTAGAGTTGTCGACCATGTGATTGAGCAGTGCCCACAGCTGATAGCCAAGATTCAAGAAAGACATAGTGCCCCTACTCAGAATATTCAGTTGATTACCGTGGAACAACGACCTGTCCCAGCCATTAATGTTGTTACCAAGAGTGGAGCCATGACAGAAGTGCAGAATAAGGAGAAACAGCCTGACGAGGCATGGGTTCGTAAGGCCCCAGCGAAAACCCCAGCATTTGATCTTGAAAGAGAAAAAGAGACCTTTATGGAAGCCAAGAGAGACTTTTCTGACCCAAGCACATCAGTCGCACCTGTGCAACAACCTCAGTAGCAGTCGCAACCGCAAGAAACATCGACGGATAAAGTAAGTACACTGTCCTCCTTTTTACAAAGTTGTATAAAGCTCTTAAGGAACCAGAATGCTTTGAATGAGTTGCAGAAAGTTATTGCTTCTTGCGAACCTCAGCAAAGTTCTGGTAAGGAAAAAGCTATTAATAGAGTTAGAAGAACTGGTAGGGAAATGAGACTAAATGCTCAGATAGGAGAGTATGATATGACTGATGTCATCTTGGATCTAGGGTTAGAAGTAAATGTCTCAACTAAGCAGACCTGGGAACAAATGGGACAACCTACCCTTGATTGGTCCCCTATACAGTTGAGATTAGCCAATCAACATAATATTGTGCCCCTAGGAATATTTCCTAGTGTCCTAGTAGATATTGATGGAGTAACAACCTTCGCAGACTTTGAAGTTATTGAGATAATTGATGACAGCAATCCCTATCCAGCCTTATTAGGAATTGAATGGGCAATAGAAAATGCTGCAGTCATTAACCTTAAGAAGAGACAGATGAATTTCAAAGGGAAAGGTTTGAGAGTCATAGTCCCACTGGACCCTGCGCAAGGAGAAAGGTACATAGAACCACTCAGAGATGAAGATTAGGATGTTTTGGACCATATCTACAATATCACAGCGAAGAATGAAGATTATGTTGATCCTACTACTAAAGGTATCATGGATTGGCAGTGTGACAGCTCCTGCATGACGGATTCAGATGATGGTCTAGAGAATTGGCAGAACAGACTGTATGAGCTAAATGGACACCGATGTGCAAGAATTACCAAGTCTCTGAGATGGATTAGCTCACAGACAAGAGCCTTACCTGTTTTTGATGGTTCGATAGACCTAAAAGAGTTTATTGTGCAATTCTCAACGCAGGTACCAGACTCACATAAAATGGAGACTTTAGATTCAGCATTCAGTGCCACAGCAGCCAGATGGTGGAATGGTCACGAAAAGTACATTCCTAGTTGGGAAGCCTGTCAAAAGTCCCTTCACCTGAGATTTGCGGACCAACCCTAAGAGGTGCGAAGCAGGTTTAATGGTAAGACTAGCCCTGAGGAACATCCGGCACAGTGCTACGAAGCATGGAAGCATCTACCTTAGGAAGAATGGGTACATAAGTTTGTGCATACTCTGGAACCTATCGCAAAGAACTGGTATGCAGAAGTCGAGCTTCGCCATGGTATTGTAAGTTGGGATTCTCTTGTTGATAGTTTTTTGCTAACATTTTCTATTAATGAGGATTGCCCTATTTTAGACGTAGCTATTAGGCTAATCCATACTAAGGTCTTTGATGATCAAGAGATAGCAGAATATCAACTGGATTGGAAGGAACAAGAGGTTAATGCAGTAGAATGTTACAACCTCACAATTGACGAGGATGATGACCCGCGCAACATTGACATTCTTGAGTCAGAAGGACACTGCAAAATATACGGACCAACAGTCGAAGCACCTAAAGTGACTCAGCCCCTGAAGACGCGGACAGTCAACATTGGATCAAAAGAACAACCTAAGTATGTTACCTTTGGATATTATTGGGATGAAGAGATGGTAAGTAAAGTGACCCAACTTCTCCATGAATATCAGGACCTATTTCTGACGAAGTTCTCATAGATGAAAGGTATTCTTGGTGATATAGGAGTGATAAAGATCCCTCTGAAACTTGATGCAAAGCCTATGAAACAGTGCCCTTATAGGATGAACCCTAAGTATAAAGAAAAAGTTAGAATGGAGTTACATAAGATGCTTGCTGCAGGAATCATTGAGCCTGTTGAAGAATCTGAGTGGCTCAATCCTATGGTGGTGCAAGAAAAGAAGACTAAGGGAAAAATCAGAATCTGTGTTGATCTGAGGAAGCTGAATGATGCTTGTCTACATGATCCTTTCCCTACCCCCTTTACAGATGAAGTTTTAGATAACGTCGGAGGACAAGAAGTGTACTCTTTTACTGATGGATTTTCAGGTTACCATCAGATCAGAATTGCTCCATAAGATCGACATAAGACAACCTTCGCTACAGAAATGGGATCCTTTTAGTATACAGTTATGCCCTTTGGATTGAAGAATGCACCTACTATGTTTTCTAGAGTAGTCATCTCTGCTTTTAAGGACTTCATACATAAATTATTAGAAGTTTATTTTGATGACTGGACTATATTTGGGTTACTAAAAGACCATATAGCTAGTTTAAGACTTATGTTGGACAAGTGTAGACATCATTAGATTTTCTTGAACTTGAAAAAGTGTATCTTTTGTGCACCTTTTGGAATACCGCTAGGTCACATTGTATGTAAGCAAGGATTGATGATGGATCCTGCGAAGATAGAAATTATCGTGAACTTGCCACCCCTGAAGTCTGTTAAGCAACTTCGCACTACGCTTGGTCATACTGGATATTACAAGAACTTCATCAAAGGGTATGCTCAGATCACAGTACCTATGGAAAAGCAGTTGAAGAAAGATATTAAGTTCGAATGGACACCTGAGTGTCAAGCAAGCTTGGATATCATGAAGGAAAAGATGGTAACTGCCCCTATCTTAGTCTTCCCTGACTGGAATAAAGAGTTTCATGTGCATGTCGATGCATCCTCCATTGCTCTGGGTACAGTACTGGCTCAATCAGGTGAAGGTAACATCGATCACCCTATTTTTTTTGCAAGTAGAAAATTGTCCACAACAGAGAAAAATTATACTACCACAGAACGAGAAGGTATAGCTATGGTTTATGCACTGCAGAAGTTTCGACATTATCTGTTAGGGTCTCATTTTAAGATGTTCACTGACCATTCTGCTTTGAAGTATTTGGTTAACAAGCATGTGCTAGGTGGAAGGATATGCAGATGGTTGATTTTGTTTCAAGAATATGACTTTGAAATCATAGTTAAACTTGGAAGACTTAACCTCGGACCTGACCACTTGTCGAGGCTCAAGTCAGGAGAAGACCCCACTAGTCTAGACGACGGACTTCCTGATGCCCAGTTGTTTTCCATCCAGATGGTCGCTGACTACTTTTAGGATATTGTTCAGTATTTATCTACAGGTTTTCCACCCGCCGAGATGACAACATAGCAGAAAAAGCAGCTGGTGATTAGAGCAGCCGACTTTACCTTAATAGCAGGATAGCTGTATAAGATGGGACCAGATGAAATACTACGCAGATGTGTCTTGGAGCACGAAAAGCCATTGATTTTGGTTGAGGCACATTCTGGAGCAGCAGGAGGTCATTACGCAGGAAAAGCTACAGCACAAAATATTTTGACAGCAGGATTGTGGTGGCCCACACTCCATAAGGATGCAAGAGAGTATTGTCATAGCTGCGACATCTATCAGAGGACAGACAAACCATCCAAGAGAGATGAGATGCCCCTAGTTCCACAGGTAACTCTACAAGCATTTGAAAAATGGGCTATTGATTTTGTTGGTCCTATCAATCCCCCTGCCAAGAAATCAGAAGCAAGATAAATTATTACAGCAACTGACTATCTTACCCGTTGGGCCGAAGCTCAACCAGTCAAGAACTGTAGCGCTGCTACAGCTGCAAAGTTCATTTTTGATAACATCCTATCAAGATTTGGGTGTCCTAGAATTCTTATGAGTGACCATGGAGCACACTTTCTGAATAAGACTATTGAAGCGTTGACTGAATAATTTCATGTATATCATCAGCAGAGCACTGCGTACCATCCTCAAGCAAATGGAACTGTCGAATCCTTCAATAAGATTCTTGAGCAGGCTCTGACAAAGGTTTGTAATGTTAATAGAAATGATTGGGATCTTAGAATTCCGACAGTATTATGGGCTTATAGAACCACTTGCAAGAATTTGATAGGCCGTACACCTTTTAGGCTAGTTTATGGACAAGAAGCAGTGATGCCCATGGAGTACATTGTTCATAGTCTCAGAATAGCCGCCTTCACATACATGGATGACCTAGCTATGTTGAATATAAGGCTGGCCCAGATAACAGAACTAGAAGAAGATAGATTCATTACAGGTTTTCAGCAGCAAGTACAGAAGGATAGAGAAAAGCCATGGCATGATAGGCACATAAAAAAGAAGCAATTCCAGATTGGCGATCTTGTACTCTTATATGACAGTAAATTCATGAAGTTCCCAGGAAAGTTTAAGACCCATTGGAAAGGACCATACATAGTTCAGAAAGTTACCGATGGTGGCGCAGTCCAGTTAGCTAAATTGAATGGAGAAACTTTTCCTTCCATGGTGAATGGAAGTCGGTTAAAGAAATACAGGGACAAGCCGGGGCCCCCTAATTAGAAGTAATTACACGAAGCAGAGTCTAAGTACCAGGAACAGTTGAAATTGGGTACTAGACTATAACTAAGCTGTCGAGGGTCAAATATAGTGTCGAAGGTCATTAGTATGGCGCAGCTGAAGTTGTGTCGTAGATTAAAATATGACTGTTCTGGAAAATTAGACTTGGCGGCGCCGGCACGTGCACTATATTGATTGTCCATAATGATGAGATTTTCGAAAATCCAGTGCCGTGTGGATGAGACCCACCACCTTTCGATCAGATTTGTTATCTCTAATGCACCATTATGATAGATCTGATCGACGGATTCCTTAAGAAGACACCCAGCTCTTCACATTTCGCATTCCATAGTTTCTTCATTTAGGACCATGTCGAATGATCGTGAAGTTCAAAAGCTGTTACGAGAGTTCAGGGAGAGAGGTCTACAGAACCTTCGGAGCAATCCACCTATGCAGCCATGTTCAACCAGGCATAGAGAAAGGCAGAAGTTCGCTCTAAGAGAAAGGAAGAAAGGCAGAAGTGCACTCTAAGTCGCACGAACAAAAGCACCAGTCCTCAGGGAAAAAATATGAAATATCCCAAGAGGTATCCCCCTGGTTTGGCAGAACCAAGGCGGCTGTTTGTCTTATGCACCTTGACACGCAATTCTGGGGTTCCCAAGTTGTGGATGGTCAAATGTCCGGCAAGCAGATCGAAGGATGGGGTCGCTGATAGATCCAGAAGGTCTTAACCAGCATAAATATTATGAAGAAAAGGAGCAAGCAGCCGATGACAGCATGCACAGCCTCAGCGAGCAGTTCACTACCATCGCCAGCAAGGTCTTCCCTCCCGAGAAGCAGCAGAATGTCCCGAGACGGGACACTGGTGAGTCTTAGGGGCCTATTGCGGCGCGCACCTTAAAGGTCTTTAGTTTTGGTAACTCTGTGGGTTTTATTGAAGTTTGTAAGCGGAGTTACGACTCAAAATAGTCTTAGGGGTGTCGGGGTTGAGTCACAACCCTCTTTTTGTAATAAACCCATGGTTTAAGTCGAGGGTTTAGGGTTTTTGGGTGCCCATGGTTTCAGCCCATGGTTTTGTAATAGTGCATTGTATAAATAGGCACTTATGTAAAGAAGTAGGGTTAGGCCTTTGATTATTATCTTAAGATGCTAATGTAATGCGAAGCTAAGAGCTATCTAAGGGTTTTTGTAAGAAGGTTAAGTCCCAGCTGTGTGCGTGGACGACTTTGCAGCTGTGTGCGCAGAGGGTTTTTGTGCTAAGGAATATTTGTAGCTGTGTACGCAGAGGCATGCTGCTGTGTGCGCAGATTTGAGGACTTGAGGAGATCTGCAGCTAAGTGCGCAGATCAGAATTGTCGTTTTTGTAAAGAGTTGAATAAAACACAGTTCTGTAGACGTAGCCCCTACACTGGGGGTGAACCATGTTATATCTTATGTTGTGGTTCTTTGTGTTGTTTCTGTTATATTCTGTTATGCATTGATAAATATACATCTGATAAGTAAGATCACTGCTAAAATACTAACTTCGCTGTGAATTCCCAGTTAAGGGTTAAGCAAGTAACTGTTGTTATCTAACTGCGAAGCTATATAAATGTTGTCGAAGTTCTGTGTTATATGATTGTAACTTGTTAAAGGCTAAAGGTACAGTAATATCCCTCTTTTGCTTGCAGAAACCTGATTCTGTGGCACCCCATAGTTGTTTCGGGTGAGACTGCAACCTGTTCGTAGGTTGTTGCCGAAAGGGCCAACACTGTGGGTCTTTTGTTGGTGCGAAACTAATGATATAAAACCCAAGTCTACCCTATAACCCAACAGTAATTTCCTGAAAACAGATCTAAAAGTTGCTAAATCAATAGGTTTCTTGCTATGAGATAAAATTGTATATCTAAGTTTAAAACCAAATTCTACTTAATCTATACATCCTAATCTATCCTATGCTAACATGCACAGGAGCAAGTTGAAAATAATTTTGATTCCATCTATTAATAATTGTATACTAATTCAATTAAACAAAGTTGAAGTAAATAGTAGTTCAATAAATACATCAATTTCCTCAAAAATAAACAATAACAATAATTTATCATAATCTTTAAGAAAATTGTTCATGCAATCAGAAATGTAATAATTCCACACAACCAGAAATGAAAATCCACATGCAAAAATGAATTCAAATAATCAAACTTGAATTGTAATTAATTGTGCATAGTGCATGAAAAATCTTACAGAACACAGTTGATTACAATGGATTGCATGAAAAATATCACTGGAATCTATATGGCTAATTATAGCTCTATAAATCATCACAAAGATAACTCACCAATAGAAAAACACACTGGAAGACAGCGTATCGATCTATTTCATAAGAAATTGTTTACACAGAAAATACAGAGTATGGCATGCTCTTCCTCTAGACCGTGGAGCGTTTTCCCTCCTCCTAGCATCATCTCCCTTTTGTTTGGAAACAAAGTCACATACCAAAACAGATATAGAAAAAAATAAATCCTCTTTGATCTGTGGAGATCCTGCCCCCTTAAGCATCTGAAATCCATCTTTTTAAATAGAGAAAAAAAATCATAACAAATTTCAAAAGATGGATTCTACAGCTGGGTGAAACTTTTCGAAAGATCGCGCTTAAAATGACCTTAATATCTCACAGTTCATTCACCATTTTCGAAAACTGCTCAATAATTAAGGGTAGAATACCCCATTTGGGAAGTAGGTTTTGAACCATTTTGGCTGATACTTCACCGTTTCCTGACAATTAGAAACGCAAAAACACGTCTTCCTCACTGGTGCGGGTCTGTCTACACTTGGGAATTTCCTTCTCTTCATTAACAGTTGTGGATCTTTTAATAGACTCTGAGATCTCATGAATAAACGTGGCATCAATGATCTATATAGTGTCTTTGATTTTAAACCTGCATGTCTAAAGTATATAAGAAATGAAATACAAACTACGCAAAAGACAGTCTAGAAAAATGAGTGAAGGAAAGATTAGAATGGTAAAAAGATTAAAGAATCTTCCCTTTTTCAAGATTTTATGTGTATGGAGTTCCAGTAATTACTTAACTATCTGGAAAATTCTTCTCGTAGCATGAATTCTAGCTTATTAACTTTCCAGCAACAACCCCGTGATCTGATGTAATTTTTTTTTTCTCTGTGCTCAAGTGAATAAGAATTATTCAACGGATACTGGTAAACACGTTCTCTCACATCTACAAACTTGATGATCTTTCTGTTGACAATGAAGGCGTTTTCTCCTCCACACAATCTGGCATTTGTTGATTGTGATTAAATCCTCTTTTTTTTTAACAGAAACTATAAAAGGGTTTATATAAAAACAAGTTGTGCACAGCCATTCATTACAGTAGTGGCATTATAGAGCATTTATGCATAGCAAAAACGCTGCACAGAGAGCCTATCCAAGGGGTTTTTCCAAAAAACTTCACATAGAGTTTGTTCAAAACATCTAATACCGTGGGTAGTGTATACCCTTACATACTGTCTACATATTAAAAGACAGAAAAACATTCATCCATAACTAGAGAAACCAGATTAAGGATTGCCTCTGATATTTCTTGGTTGAACTACAGATTCCTCCTCCATTGGATGCATAGCTTCAGCAGTGACTCCGTTTACTCTGCTGCTCTGATTCATGGCTATGAAGCGCTGGAGGTCCTCCTATATCATGTCGTCTTTACCCATGATTTCTCGAAGATTACTTTCATTATCATCAATTCAGGCATCGTGATTGCTAATCTGTAGAGAAGTGTAGCTCACCGTTTCTCCCATACTCTTCACCTCCCGAGCTATTTCTTTATTGTCCATGACACTAATTGCAAGCATTTCATATAGTCTCCGCAGATTCTTTTTAATGTTCGTGATGCCTGCGCTTTTGCCAGCTTGTGCCATTCTGCTTGTCTTTGTCGAAATGCTTATTCGAGCGAATTGATTATGTATGGCACTAACAGAACTAACAGGGACACAAGCTTGATTCGCAGCCGGAAGATGAGTGAGGAAAAGGCTGAGCACGAGAAGTTCCTGATGCAGCAAAAAATATCCTTGTTTTCGACAAACCAATATGCCCACTGCACCTTCTTGCCACCTCGTGCAGCGACAGCCAAAAACCAATCGTCATCCCCAATTACCAAAAGGCGTAAGAATACCTGGGTCGAGAGTGACAGTCCGCGACACTGAGAGAGAGCTACACGAATAGGAGGAAAAGGCTGCAAGAGCAAGCCTCTCCTTCACTACAGCATGAGTGAGAGGGAGTGCCTGCCATGGGAGGCCTTGCAACCGCCCTTCGCCAATGCCTGTGACTACCTTTAGCAGGATTCGCAGAGCTTCATGTAAACCAGGGCCAAGAATTGAAATGGAGTGGAGAGACATATCGCTTCTAAGAGAAGACATGGTATAATGTTTGAGGAGACGTTGAGCGTGCGAGGTGGTAATACCATTAATCCGAGGCCTGAAGACTTTTAATTCTACAGCGTTCGAGAGATGGAGGGGGCAGTAAGAAGGCCACGCGGCAAGGGGAAGAGGATTGCTAAATAAATGAAGGGAGCCGACAGTGAGCATCGTGGAGTGGAGGCCAGCTGCATGATGACGTTGGGTGATGGAGAACGGGAAGGTGGGAGGGATAAGGAGGGGGTAAAGGAGGATAAGGGAGAAAGGGGAAAAGGGGTAAGGGAGAAGAGGTGAGGGGGTGGGGAAGTAAATAAGTGGATGAAGGATAGGAGGGGGACCAAAAAGGCTTTTGGAGAAATGGAGGAAGGAAGGAGAACTCATAAGGCTGAGTCTCATACAATGATCATATAAAGGATAGTTCCATATCATGTGAAGAAGTTGTTGATTATGGGATATCTGACACCTCATTACGGGACATATTTGAGGATGGGAGGATTCCCATTTTGCCTGTAGTGACCTTGTGGGAGAGAGGCCTCCAAATTGGCCATAATGTCCGCTGCAGAGTTATTGAGCCGAAGGATGTGTAGAGGCTCATATGATTTGAGCATAAGATGCTTTACTTTATTGTATAGGCGGCGACAATTGACAGCTCTCGAGGGGTATCCATTGATCAATTTAGAGATGACATGCTTTGAATCTCCGAATATTAGAACCTTTCGATAATTTTTAGCATGAAGGAGCTGCAGGCCTTGAAGGAGTGCCAGCCACTCTGCTTCATTGTTAGTTCTATTCCCTAAACCCCATGCGAAGGTTTGTTCTATATGTCTTCCAGGATCCAGAAGGATCCCCGCTCCTGCCACCCCTGATTAAATCCTTTTGTTACTTGGTCACCCGAAGAAATATAAAATTTATCTTAGAGTCAACACGTTGTAAAGAAGAGGATAATTTATTTAATTTTCAACTATCTTGGGCTTTCTAACTGTCAGCGGCCAACGGTGATTTAGCAGAGTTAGCGTTTTTGTAGTTGGGATCGTCCCTTTAAATTCACCTTATCCCATTCATTTAATTCGTAGCAACACGACCTCCCTTCACATTGGATGAATATGGCGGTTCGGTAGCTTGCAATGCATTCTCCAAGGTGGCGCGTAAAAATTCCTTTATTGCTAACATTGATCTTCAGAACGACTTGGCGATATTCTTTTCTTGTTTAAATATGCTATGATGCTTTCCTTAATGAGTTGGTGGAATTCCGCATGGGTAGCAACCATTTCTATTACAATATCAGTTTCTCTCATCTCATGGCAAGCGATTGATCGACTACAATCGAACCTTCATAGATTTTGAAAAGGTTAGCGGAGAAACAAACTTCAAAGGCTAAACGCATAATCGGCGTGACCTAATAAGAAACCAAAATAAAGCAATGCGAGTTATACGTTTATTACATGCCAAACTTTTAAAATACATTTATCTAAATCCAAATGTCAATAGATTAAGACCAAAAGACAATTATACGTTGAAATGTTAAATATATGCATGAGTTGAGTCAAATTCTATGGCAAACTTAGGAAAGTCTTTTATCAAAGGCTATGATATTAAATTAACGAGGATTAGCCAAAATAAACAAGATATTTTAAAATACCATATTCAAAAATGATAAATGAATCATGTAATCATCCTTTAGACTTTATGCAAAAGTTTGGGAAAAATAAAGGTGTATCAAAAATGGAATTTTAATACATATTTGTTTTCTTATTTTTACTTTTGTTCAATAATAGTGTGATCTACTTTCTTTTTATTTTACAAAATATTGGTGTTAACTTTCAATGTGCATACTACCAAAATTTCACCAATAATGAAGTTATGAAAAGCTTGAAATAGGTGATACAAATATCTTAACATAATTAGAATTGATATGAATTAATGAAACTTTCAAATTAATACTACCTTTAGATTAAATATATATAATTTTAATGACCAATTAAATAGGATGTTATGAATCAAAGCTTGAAATAGGTGATACAAATATCTTAACATAATTAGAATTGATATGAATTAATGAAACTTTCAAATTAATACTACCTTTAGATTAAATATATATAATTTTAATGACCAATTAAATAGGATGTTATGAATCAACGTTTGGTCATTAAATTACTTTTCTTAGTCATGGCGAATTTAATTAAAATTGTGATTTGAAATATTAATTAATTAAATTGAGCTACAAATTTACAAGAGTCTAACAAAATATAATATTTAAGCACGATTGAAATGCATCACTTCATCTCTAAACCTTAATATGTACTTCTTCAATATGTGAACTATCATTAGCTGATTCATTTTGATCCATAAAAATGCCCTTCCCAAATCTTCATAAAATTGTTGAAGGAGGAAATTAATCTAAAAATAAAAATAAAAATAAAAAGTGAGATGAGATAGACTTAGATAAGTTCAATTGAGACTAAGCGAGTATTAACTAACCACCGGGAAGTTGAAAAGATCAGAAAACCAATATCATCAAATCCTTATAACCATCAAAATCAAGCGAAAAAAAAACACCATTAGAAGCACCGCAGAAAGCGAAGGATTGAAGAAAGAAAGCCTCAACCCACGTACCAAATAGAGGAAGATAAAATGAAAGAAAATAAAAGTTAAATATTTACAAAAATTACATGGGGGACCCCTTTATTTTACATAAATAAAGGGGAGTTGTTGGGGTGCCAACAAGACCCTCCATGAGGTATTTCCATCCAAATAGAGAATCTGGAGAGGATTCCAACTGTAAATCTCTACGTTTAACAAAAGCACAAGTAAGGGTAAGTTCAAGATGCCACCACTTCTTGCAAATAAGATTCTAGTTTTTGAGCTTTTCCAATTCTTGTTATTATCTTGATTTCCCATGATTACTCATATTTGGTGCAGGACATACAAAACTTCTATTGCCTAAGCTATAAGCATAAGAAGCATCAATACAACTTGATAAAATGGTATGTTATTTAAAGTAACACATTGTCTTCGACATGAGTATATTCATGTGAACATATATAATATATATTGACATGGTGTGTGGCAGGTCCCATATATAGCTTCATCCTTGGGGGGTGTCAAGATTGGAACAAATGGTCATAGAGACCTGTTTGGCTGGGTCACTATACAACTTACAAAAATTAATGGTCAACGTGATGTTGTACAACTTTTGAAACCGACATCCCTTGATCTACAGATAAGACATATTGTACTAGTTGTCCATATTTTTCTATAATCATTGTCTTTGGAATATTTCATTTCTAATGCTATAGATATTAGGAAAAATCATACTAGTACATATCCCTTATGAATCCAACCCATTGAAACTAAACATGCCACTATTTTCCATCTTGAAAAGTATCCAAAAGTATATGTGGTCCTACTGTAAAAATTCAGTCACCATCTCATTCACTACTAAAATATATAAGTAAATAGGATCTATTCTTGATCTGAGATATATGAATAACATGTATTGTAGACACAATACTATATGATAATCCCACATCAAATGCATATCCTATATATATTTTATGCGAACTATTTCTTATGTTTATAATTATTTAGCCATGCAGGCCTCATCTCAAAATAAAAATTGACTTAGGCATATTAAAAAAATCCAAATCCCATCCATTACATCATTCATCCCAACAAAAGTGAATCATCCTAAACTCCATACAACTATTCATAAATTTCAAATTCTCCCCGCACTTCAATATTTGACTAACCCTTATTCATGCTCCAACTTAAGTCTAGTTTGGAGGTGTAGAAAACATAAAACAAGTATAGGTGAAAAGGCACACACGGCATGGAGATCACTTGGTTGCAAAAATATAAATCCATTGAGGCATAAGTGGAAAATATCAAATTTAACTGCAAAGCACATAGGTGTAAATCTCACCAAGGGAAAAAGGAGTGGGTTTTAGTGTCTAGTGCAAGGTGAAAATCGAGTATGCACCACCATAATCAATGAGCTCTTCTCATTTATCTCAACTCATATCCATCATCTCTTCTTATTAATTTCAACTCATATTCATCAGCTAATAGAGCATTTTGCAACATCATGCTCAACACATAAAGACATTATGCTTATATGCAACGCCACATGGTCACAATTTGAATATATGGTGACATGGGATCAAGAAACTTCTTCAAAATTAACTTTGACAACATCACTGCATGAGAATTTTCCCCACACACCATAGAAATGGTATTTTTTTTAATTATCGATTGTGGTAAAAAGGTGAAGATAGAATAAGGATAGCGATACCACAAAGGGGAGAACAATCATTAAAGAGATTAAGGGAAAATATTATGTAAAATATACACAGTAGAAAACATACATAATATGAGAAAAACAAAAACTTTATTCATCAAACTACTTTTATCCTTCAATGTGTCAGTGATTGAGCAAAATATGAAGAAAATTGAACTTTAAAAATTTAATCCATAATAATAGTGCATATAAATCACATCAATAATTCAAAGATATAAATCAAACCATAGAACACATGATATACCCTCGGAAAACCCTCCACTGATTTAGAGGATGAAAAACCCGGCAAACGATATTCGAGTATGATAGATTAGTAGTAGATAATGATTACAACACAATAGAAAATTGATTTCACTGAGAGCACCAGAGAGAGGAGATCGAATGGAACATTGTATCTAACTTTCCAAGTGCATAGCACTTTCATAGCAAGTCAAATTAGGTTTTACAAAAAAAATAGAATGGTTCCATGTAGCAACAACTGTTAACACTTAGAACACTGATCGATGTTTATTCATGCACCCCATACTAATCTATTGTCAAGATGGCACTCCATAATTATCTTCCACTTGAAGATATGTGCCTCCATCAATTAACTAAATCTAACCAAGTAGTTAACTGAGTTGAGTTGAATGTAACTGAGTTGAACTGAATGTAACTAAACATAATTGAATGTAACTTAACATAACTGAATGTAACTGAACAAAACTGAATGTAACTTAATAGAATTGAATGTAACTAAACATAACTAGTGCATCTCCATCAGTGTTTATTCCAATAACCATTTACATAAATTAAGGAGTTGAACCCTTAATTAACTGAACTTGTTTACCATAACTGCAATTAAAATTCTCTCTCTATCTCTCTATTTATATTAAATATCTCTGCATGGTCCATGTGTGTTTTCAATAATTAATCATATGATACTCATAATATTGCTTCTGAACCTATGATCATATGTATTTCCCCAGGTCATATAGTCATATGCTAAAGTAAATCACTTAGGGGTAGCAAATCCCTAAATGAGACTTGTAGAACCTGTTGACCATCAATATCCATACATCACATAGTATATCTGCTTTACATAGTAAAGTACACCACCTCACAACATGAGGATATTCGTAGGACTACACAAGCTTACTGTCTTGATATTGCAAGACTAAAGAATGACTCCCGATGCTGTAATCTCAACACTTCTTCTCAGTGAGGGAAACATTCTCTGCCATACCAAGCTTATCTCAGAAGTGTCTAAACTTAGTCACAAATAGAGGCTTTGTCATCACATCTGCAATCTACTCCTCAGTAGATACATACTAAAGTCTTACCATGCCTTTTTGGACCATGTCTTGAATGAAGTGATACTTCATTTCTATGTGTTTCAGCTTGTCATGAAACACAGGATTCTTAGAAATCTTTATACAACTTTGGTTGTCACACCTGATCATTGTAGGTTCTAGATTTACACTGAGTAATACTGCAAGTAGCTTTCTTAGCCACACTACTTCTATGCAAGCAGTACTAGCAGCAATGTACTCAGCCTCTACTGTGCTTTGGAAAACTGAGCCCTGGTTTCTACTGGACCAAGAAATCATAGAGGAACACAAGCTGAAACAGTATCTAGAAGTGCTCTTCCGATCAACAATGCTGCCACCCCAATCAGAATTAGTATATCCAAGGAATAAAAATCCTCCATTGGAGGCATACCCAAGTCCATAAGAAATTGTACTACGGAGGTACCTAAGGATGTGCTTACTTGGAACCCAATGTCTGTGTCTAGGATCAGTCATGAACTAACTCAAGCTGCTAACTGCATAGAAAATGTCTATCCTTGAGTGTACCAAGTACATCAATGAGCCAACCAACTATCTGTATAATGTGGGGTCCACTGCATCCGATCCAGTCTCAGTCTCACGGAGTTTCCTCAAATTTGAATCCATCGGAGTGTTTATGGATTTACAATCCACCATGCCAAATCTTCGCAAGATGTCGACTGTGTACTTTCCTTGAGATAGAAATATCTCATCATTCCTATGCCAAATATCAAGAGCTAGGAAGTAGTGCATAAGACCTAATTAGTTCATCTCAAACTTTGAGGTAAGCTCCCTCTTACACTCAACAATCAATTTTCCTCTCCTGTGAGGAAAATATCATCAACATATAGAACCAGTATCAGAGGCAGGTTCTCCACTACTTTGAAGTACAAGTTGGAATCTGCATCACTTTTCAAGAAACACAGTTTCTAAAGGTAACTGTCTATTCTAGTGTATGAAGATCAAGGATCTTGGTTTAACCCATACAGGGCTTTCTTCAACTTGCAGACATGGGATTCCTTCCCATGTATCACAAAACCAATAGGTTGATCAATGTAAACTTCTTCCATAATCTCACCATTGATGAAGGCAGTCTTAGCATCCATCTAGTGAAGCTTCCAGCCTAATACTGATGCAACTGAAATAATAGATCTAATAGTAGTATACCTAGACACTGGAGCAAAAGTATCCTCATAGTCAATTCCCTCTTTCCAAGAGAATCCTCAGGAAACAAATCTGGATTTGAATTTGTCCACGCTGCCATCTACAGCATGCTTTATCTTGTAAAGCCATCTGGAAGTAAAACCTGACTTCCTCTTGGGTCTGGGAACAATATCCCAAACATCATTCTTCAGGATAGAATGATACTCCCCTATCATAGAATATTTCCATACTTGTTGCTCTGCAGCCTCTTCATATGATGAAAGCTCAGAGTCATTGATGTTGCTCATCTAAATGCAACATATCCTGAATATCTATCAGGATGCATACACTTTCTAGAAGACCCCACTAGTGCTCCATGCTACTCAACATCTCTCAATATATAATGGCACCCTGCTACCCTCCTCTTTGTAGGAGGTCCATTAATCAGTTCAACTAGTTCATCAAATACAAGTAACTCTGTAGGATCTGCTCGATTCTCCCTCTGAATCTGAGAAGGGGAATAATCATTCTCATTATTTTCCAAAGTAGGAATCTTAGTCTCATCTATCTCTGGATCACATTCAAGCTCTTTTGATCGCTTGAATGCTGCCTCCTCATGGAAATTCATATTCCGACTTACCTCAACATGTCTCTCACTAGATACATAAATTCTAAAAGATTTGGAGGTCTCACTGTAGCCAATAAAATTTTCCTTCTTTCCAGAAGGTTCCATCTTGGTTCTCCTTTATTTTGGAATGTGAATATACATGGGACATCCAAAAATCTGAAGATGTGATATGTCTAGTTTTTCACTAGTGAACACCTCTTCAGGTGTTTTCTCATCAAGAACTACATGTGAACTTCTGTATTGAATGTAAACTACTGTACTAGTAGTTTCTTCCCATAAATAAGCAAAAATATCCTGATCATGCAACATGGCTTTTGCATCCTCACAAAAAGTTATATTCTTTCTCTCTGCAACCCCATTCTATTTTGGGTTGTAAGGAACTGTTAATTGTCTACATATCCCTTCATCACTACAAAACGCTTTAAAGGAATTTGATGCAAACTCTCCTCCATTATCAGACATTAGGGAACGCATATGCCTACTTGTATGTTTTTCTACTAAGGATTTAAATTCTTGGAATTTACAAAAGGTTTCACTTTTGGATTTCATGAACTAAATCTAGGCCTTACAGTAGAAATCATCAATGAATAAAACATAGTAAAGGTAGCCACTAAGGGAAGGGATAGACATGGGTCCACATAGATATGAATGTATTAAGTCAAGGATGCCTCTAGATCTAGTATGGATTCTAGGAAATTTCTTTTCAGCATTCTTTCCTAAAGCACAACCTCAATAGATAGAATCATGAACATAATCAAAACTAGGCATACCTTTCACCATTCATTGTAAACCAAGAAGTGCTCTGAAGTGGAGATGTCCAAGTCTCCTATGCCAAAGCTTTCATGGGCTGATAGGATGATTTACCATGGCTGAGATAATCTTTCCTAGGACTTTGTAGAGTCCTCCTTCTAGAACTCTGAAAATAACATCAGTATCAAGATTCTAGTTCTTCGACCATAAGTATACTTGATTCTCCATGAAGATCACATGGAAGCCTTTATCTTCAAGGACATAAATAGAGAGTATTTTTTTTTCAATCCAAGAACATACAAAATGTCATCCATATGTATCATGTCTCTTAAATTTAACTGGAATTATGTGTATCCAATTTCCAGGATTGGATATGTGGAATTGTCTCCCAATTCTACCATGCATGAGAATTGTTTCTCCTTTAGATTGGAGAATGCACCCTTGTACCCTGACATGTGCTTGGAAGCACCACTGTCAATCAGCCATGTATCTTCTCCTATGATGATGGATCCGGACAAGGCAGAGACAAGATAATACTATCTTCTAGTCTCTTTCTCTTTAGGTGTAATCTTGTGTGAATTTTCTTCTACTGCAGTGGAGGCATGGATATTTCCTTCATCCTTCTTCCTTTTATTGCATTCTCTTGCAAAGTGACCTTTCTTTCCACAATAGTAGCATTTAAACTTTGATTTTTCAAAGTTCTTTGTAATTTCTTTCTTCTTTGAATGAGAGTATTTCTTGGGACCGAAATGATTCCTCCCTTTCTTAGTCCTAGCTATGAGAGCTGGATTCTCTTCTTTAGTGTGCACTGTTTTTTTATGGATGTGCCCTTCTTATTGAATTCAGTCCCACCAGATTCTTTCGAAATTGGGCTGCTCTTCTCTTCCATTTACCACAACAAGAAAGGTCTCCCATGAGGCAAGGAGCCCATCAATGGTGGTTTGAAGAAGATCATCCTCATCTGTCTCAACACCGATGCTTGCTAGTTTATCCTTCACTTGTGAAATCCTTTTGAATAAATATGCCATTGTCTCATCCTTCTCCATCTTCATGTTGCACAACTTGTTCTTCAAATCCCTCTTTTGAGTATGAGCCTTTTTCTCATAGAGATTCATGAGTGTGTCAAAACACTCCTTTACTATATTCAATGGAGTGATCATCGACATGACATTGTCCTTCACAGAGTCATATATGATCCGCTTTGCATTTGCTTGATTATTTTTGTAATTTGTCCTTCTTGCATTTTTCGTGAGCTCTTCAATCACAGAGGTCACAAAATAATATAGATAACGCTATTATAGAATATTGAACACCCTCGCCTTCCATGTATTGAATTTGGATGTTCCTCCGAGTATATCTTCTAGTCGAATAGATATAGAAGCCATTGATTCATGCTCTTTCTCAATGATTCAAGATATGCAGAGGCTTAGAGTGTTTGCACAAAACTAAGCTTATTCATGCCCTTGCTCTGATACCATGTTAGTGATTGAGCAAAATATGAAGAAACTTGAACTTTAAAACTTTAATCCATAATAACAGTGCATATAAATCACATCAATAATTCAAATATATAAATCAAACCATAGACCACAGGATATACCCTGGGAAAACCCTCCATTGATTTGGAGGATGAAAAACCCAGCAAATGATCTTTGAGTATGATATATTAGTAACAGAGAATGATTACAACACAATAGCATATTTATTTCAGCAAGAGCACTAGAGAGAGGAGATCGAATGGAACACTGTATCTAACTTGCCAAGTTCATAACACTTTAAAAACAAGTCAAATTAGGTTTTACAACAAAAGTGGAATCGTTGCATGCACAAAAAACTTGTTAACACTTAGAACACTGATCCATGTTTATTCATGCACCCCATACTGATCAAGTGTCAAGTTGGAACTCCATAATTATCTTCCACATGAAGATATGCACCTTCCATCAATTAACTAACTCTAACTGAGTTGAACTAAATGTAACTAAGTTGAACTGAATGTAACTGAGTTGAACTAAATGTAACTGAACAGAACATAATGTAACTAAATAGAACAAAATGTAACTAAACAGAACTAAATGTAACTTAATAGAAATTAATGTAACTGAACAGAACTAGTGCATCTCCATCAGTGTTTATTTCCAATAACCATTTGCATAAATTAAGGAGTTGAACCCTTAATTAATTGAACTTGTTTACCATAACTGTAATTCAAATTCTCTCTCTATATCTGTGCTTATATTAAATATCTCTGCATGTTCCATGTGTGTTTTTGTTAATTAATCATATCATACTCATAAGATCATTTCTGAACCTATGTTCATATGTATTTCCCTAGGTGATATAGTCATATGGTAAAGTAAATTACTCTAGGGTTAGCTAATCCTTAAAGGATACTTGTACCACCTATTGACCATCACTAGCCATGCATCATGTCACGTCCCCGCCCCTCAACCAACGAAGAGGACGCGACGAACAACAAACGCCTCCGGGAAAATAGCCCCATGTACTTAATCAAAGGAAACAAATGCTGAAATTAAAAGCTGAACATGCATACATAGATGCAAAACTCCTCAATCATACAGCGGAAGCAACACAAACACATTTACAGCATTGGGCATGTTCATCATTTCACATAATACAGTATATAAATTGCAGAGGTGAAGTACAACACTTATCTTTTGATGAAGAATTCACTCGCAACCAGCTACGTCGCTGCAACGTTCCACCCAACCATAGGCCAGCTTGCTCATCAATCTATCAGCAACGCTGCCACCCCCGAGCTGGGCATGATTCGTTCTGGATAAGGGTCAATTGCAGGCTTATACATAGCCAAGGGGACACAAAACAATGAACTAACACTGCTGGGTTTCACAGGCTTTCAACAGACAAGCTAAGCCAGCACAGTCCAAGGTTCAACCACTGCATACCAGCAGCCAAACAATCCCTTCACAGCTCTGTGAAGAATTCATAAAAAATAGGGGACAGCCCCAACAATGGATGAGCACCGCTCAAGTCCAATGGACAGCCCAGAGTTGGTTTTGGCCCTAACGTGGCCAAAACAAATCACCCACAACATCCCAAACCAGGGAAACCACAACAATAGCCCAATTTCAAAGTAAAACAATGGCAACTATGCACAGTCCCAAAACACAGAAACTCAGCCCACGAATTGGAAACCCACAGTGGCTCAAAATGAAATTGAACACCACAGCCAACAAAACACAGGGGAAACAGCAGCCCCAAAACATGACAGTGAGAACGGCTCTCACAACATGGGAAAACGACCCAAACACCCTATGCGTGAGGAAGAACAGACCACAGTAGGAAAATGGCTCACTACGAATTGGGCACTACGGCCAACCAAAAACGTGGAGAAGACAAAAAACGGGAAGCAATCCCTCTTCGTGGGAATGCACAGCAATGTATAGGACACGAATTTGCAGTCAGCGGGTGCTCAACCACTCGTGGAGAGGAACAAAATGCCCACATGAGACCAAATTCATCCAAAACCTGTGCGTGAGGAACCAACAGACCCAAAATCGTGGTGAGTGAGTGAACAGACCAGGGAGGAGTGCGTGAGGGTGAAGAATGGGCAACGTGGGTGGAGTGGGAAATTGGGTAAGGTTGACAGCCTCCCACAACCACCACCACTTCAGCAATAAATGCCCTCAACCATAACTCCTCAACCACCAGCTGAGCATTAAAGAGGTTGACAAGGTTGGATGAGACAAAAAGGGTGACAAATAACAAAGGTGGCAAAACAACAAGGCAATAAAACATGGGTTTTTCCCCTTAACCAAGGTTTGACATCCCCCCACCCCTTATCCTTTGGAACCATGCCCTTTTCATTCAACGTTGCACTACCATAGCTGGTTGTGGGTTTATTTTATTTGATGTACGGGTTTACATGATGCCGAATTACAATGTGCCTCATAGCACAGTATACCACCAGCAATTATCCCCATTGCCGAAACATACACAACCAAATCGATGGTGGGGCTTTTTCCTTGAGCTCCTCACCATGATTAATTACAATATATACATCATGCAAACGGGGTCAAACTCGGGGATGTGACACATCACATAGTATATCTACTTACATAGTAAAGTAGAACACCTCACAACATGAGGATATTCGTAGGACTACACAAGCCTACTTTCCACCTCAATAATATGAGGATATTCATAGGACTACACAAGCCTACTATCCACTTCAATCATATGAGGATATTCGTAGGACTACACAAGCCTACTGTCTTGATATTAAAATACTAGAGAATGACTCTCGATGTTGTAATCTCAACACAATGGACTCATCAATGATAAATAAATTATTTACAATATGTCCCTTTTAAAGAAAATAGGATCAAGTGGAACAATCTAGAAGCTGTATCTGTTAAAAAAAAAAGCTAGAGGTTTTCAAAGAATCCACAAGTTTCCTTGGAAAAATACAAAAAGTAACTAAACTAGTTACAAAGAAACAATCAACAATAAATGTGATCATAATTACAAAAATAAGGTTGAAATTATGACACGAGATAGGGGGCTAGCTTGTATCAGAATCATAGAGAAGGACTTCTCCAAAAAACTGAAACTACTTTGATAAAGTTAACGAGGATTCGAGCTTCTCATGATGAAATTTCCAAGCTTACGTGGATTTCTCCAAAAAATCATATGTTTAGGAAAAGGTTGCAGCAAAGAGTTACAATGGAAGTCTCCATGCATTTTAGGTTTTAGGCCCACCCCTAAGGTTCAAAGCTCTATTAGATTCACAATCATCTAGATTAAACACTAAGGGGGGCCTATTGAGTCCTAGATAAAGAAGAGGTCCATGAACATAAACCTGATGCAGTAAAGTATCTCTCTGATCCCAATGTACTTGAGCAAAGAAGACCTAAATAAAATTAGATGGATATCCTCAAGAACAAACTCGAGAGTAAAACAATCTTCTTTGTTGAAGCAAACAAGACTGACTACTTCCACAAAGAAAATATCTTGTAAATTCATTGATTACAAATGAAATTTTTTGGTGTCGTAGATGCCAAGAAGTGAACATAATGTTTTGATATGCATTCAGTGGCTTCTGATAGCATTTGGTAAAAATCTTTCCAGAAGTTTTAAAATCAGGTCCTTTGAAAAGCACAGCATCCAATAAGTTTAAACTTGTAGAAGAAATACAAGAAGTTATGTGAATGTTATGAGGATAACTCGATTCATAGAATTTAAGGTAAGCGTGCAATCGATCTTGAGACTCGAGAGCTAGACCAAACGAAGAAACCATAATCAATAAACATTTTGAAAAATTTTATTTTTGGAGAAGGCATTATTTGATTAAGTTCTTTTTCTAAGTGACAAAGAAAAAGGCAGGCGTAAACAACTGCAAATTTTTTTCCCATCATGGTTCCTCTAATTTGCTAATAAAATGAACCATTAAATTCCATAAAATGACATTTAAAGACCATCTCAGGAAGAGTAACCAAAAATTCCACATCCTCAGGTGAAAAAAGAACAAAGGTACCGTGTAGAAGCATTTCCCAAAGAGAAATAAGACCTTATTGAGTAGGAATGTTGGGATACAATGATTCTACATCAAAAGTGACCAACATAGAGTTTGTAGAAAAGCGACGTGTTTCAATAGCTTGAAGAAGACAGACAGAATCTGGAATATGGTTAGGATTTTCCAAAAGAGTACTCAGAAGTTTGTGATGCAAAAATTTGGACAAGGGTTCCAACATGAATCCATTGTAGGAGCAAATAGGATGTCCTACATGAGGTTTTTTTCTGCACTTTCCAGATGAAGTATGCACCACCATAATCAATAAACTCTTCTCATTAATATCAATTCATATTCATCATCTCTTCTTATTAATATTAGCTCATATTCATCAGATAAAAGAGCATTTTGCAACCTTGTGCTCAACAAATAAAGCCATTATGGTTATATGCAACACCACATGGTCATAATTTGAATTAGGACTATAGAAAATATGGTGACATGGGATCAAGAATATAGTTCAAAATTAAATTTTATAACATCATTGCACGTGAATTCACCCCACACACCATATAAATAGTATTTTTTTAAAATTTCGATTGTGGTTGCAATCTGATGAGTCTTCCCACAATATCCAATGAGTATGCCATACAACTGATGATAACTATCATTGGTTTTATTTTATTTTTTTGTATATGTGTCATTTATTTAGTTGTATTTTCAACCAGCTATAAAGTATTGGAGGTCGGTTATCTAATGGGTTTGTCATCGGATATCATTCCTTCTGTAAAGTATTGGGGTTCGTTTATCTGAGGATTTTTTCGTTGCATATCATTCCTTCTGTAAAGTATTGAGTGTCAAATCTCCGATGGACATGTTGTTGGATATCCAACTCAAATGTGTCACATATCCTATGTGTACATTAAGATATTTATGGTTGCATATCCAACAATGACATACCAAATATCCAACGAGACCATGTATCAGTCCCAGATTTGATGAAATTCAACCAACGCTTATAAAAGATGTCAAAATATTGGAAATATATGACGTCATATTTTGGGTTCATATTTTCATGTGACTAAGCATCAAATAACAAAAACCAAGAAGAAAGCTTGAATTTTAGAGAGAAGAATACTGAAATTCCCAAGCTGTGCTTGAAAAACATGAAGGAGAGAGGGATCTACAAAACAATTATATTAGAAACAAAAAAATGGATTTTGGAAAGAGAAGTGGATGCAACCGATCTTTAAGCCCCTTCACTCTGAGACAAATCTGCAAAAACTAGGAAATTTATCAAAACAACTAGGTTAATATAGTCATTTCATTAATAAAAAGGAAGAAGGAGAGCATTAGTATAACCAACTACAGTTTTCTACTCCTACAAAATTATGATAATAAAATGAACATGGGTAAATTGACATCAACAAATACTTATTAAAATTTAACTGGATCTAAGCACATCATTCGAAATAAATAATCCATGAAATTCCATGGATTTCACCTCAGATTTTGACCAAGTCACAGGCTCTTAATCCAATCACAGACTAGCCTCCAAATATTTCAACATTTATTAACAAAATATCAACAACATAAGTACAAAGTGCATAGGTTCAATGCATCCTCTGAAATGACGAAGAAAGCCTCGCTTTTATAGTGAAAATTGAGCTTAAACCCCAAGGGAGAGAATTTTTCAAGTGTTGGAGATTTTTGAGAAGCTTGGGGGTGATATAGAGTGAAATATAAGTGGTAGGAGACACCTCTCTTAAGGTAGGTCACCCCCGCCTCTTTCTGTGACACATATACAACAAGAGATGATCTCTATCATGGATAAATGTGCCCCTCTATGGACAAATTCTCCCCCTCATCGATTTGATTGCATCTATTCCATTGATGACTGAAGATGCTTCTCTATGATCATAAATGCCCCAAAAAATATCCTCAACAACCTTGACACCTCAGAGATAATTCCTAGTCAAGCTTTCTTTAATTTAGGAATTGGATTTTCTCCAATTTTCCCATTTATTTGACCCTCTCAGTCATTTTGGAGAGAGAATCAAAATAAATAAATTAAAAATTACTAATTTGAATCTAAAAAATGGGGGATATTGGTCCAAAAAAGAGCATCCCTATGACCAAATTTACCTCATAGGATCAATATTATGGCCTTTTAAACATTTACAATCAAAATACACGTTATCGATGATTTTATTAAAAATAAAAAAATCAAAAGATCCTATTAAAGACTTAACTCATTCCCAAGAAATTTTGGTACTATGACTAGCATGGTATAATACATTGACCCTAGGCTTTAGTAACCTTTTAAGAAAAAATCACTAATTTCACCATCTTGACTTTGGAGGATTTTGAGTGAAAAACTTGAGAATTATATGTCACTTAAAAAAGTGTCACATTATTGACGTGGGAAAAAACACTCGAGGATGATGACCTTAATGACCAAATCCTAATAAGGACAATCCTTTTACAAAAAAAAAAACCATCAAGCTATGTCATTTATTACAATTCCCCCGAGGGATTGTGAACATGCGAAACAACGGACCACAACTGGCCTCGATGAAACCACAAAACTTCCTAAGCATTGAGTAAGAACATTGATTTGTTTTGATTCTTGGTGGCTCACTTAAAAAATCCCCTAAGTGCAACTTAGTGGATAACAACCTTCTGAAGTCTCTTGCATGGACATTAAATTAGGGATGTCCAGTCATGAGCAAGGATTTGCATCCTTTAGAGAAGATCATACTTTTAGGAGTGGATTTGTTTTATGATAATGTTTATTTTTCTTGCTTGCACTACAACAAAAACTTGATTTAGCGTCGAATTTAGCGTTGGGTTTTACTGTAATTTTTTCCCAATTATGGTGAACAATCCGGTTCTAAACCTGGCACCATTGTACATTTTCATAAAACGGCGTCTATTGCATTTTTTTTGCATCCTTTTTAACATCCATTTTTTGCACCCAATTTTTTACGTCTTTTGTTACGCCTTTATTTGCACCCAATTTTCCAACTTCTATTGCATATTTTTTTGTGTCCTTTGTTACATCCTTGTTTGCATCCAATTTCACGCTCAATTTTGCATCCAACGTTGCATCTTATTTTTCTCCTAGTTTTTCATCAAGTCTTGCACCCAATTGTGCACCATGTTTTTCATAAAATTATGTGTCCAATTATGCATCTAACATTCCATCTAGGTTTGCATCCAATTTTCAGCCCAATATTGCATCTAGTTTTGCATCCAATTTTACTAATAATGTTGCATCCCCATTTGGTTCTAATTTTGTATATTTTTTTATGTATTTTTTTGTATCCATGTTTGTGCCTAATGTTTCATCTCGTTTTAGGTCATATTTTTCATCTAGGTTTGTACGTAGTGTTGCATCCTAGTTGATGTCTTTTTTTGCATCTATGTTTGAGCCCAATGTTGCAACCCGTGTTGCGCCTAGTTTTGCACCCATGTTTGTATCTAATATTGCATCTAGTTTTGTGTCCAATTTTGCATCCAATCTTGCATTCAATATTACTTCTAGTTTTGCATCCAATGTTTTGTCCCATCTTGCATCCAATATTGTGTCTTGTCTTAAGTTTTTGTTTGCCCCAAGTGTTTCTTCCATTTTTTCACCTGGTGTTATGCCTGGTTTTATGTCCATTGATACACCATATTTTGTGCTCAATTTAATGTCCAATTTAATGTTTATTTAGGAGTAGACTTTTGCATCTATTGTTGCATCTAGTTTTGGACCTAGTATTGCATCTAGTTTTGAGTCATTAATTGTGTCTAGTGTTAAGTCTCTTTTTGCATCCAATTTTGCATTTAGTGTGACATCCATTTTTGTGTCCACATTTGCATCTAGCATAACGTCGACTTTTGCATCCAATTTTGTGTTTGGTGTGATGTCCAATTTTACATCATGTTTTGCATTTAGTGTTGTGTCTAATATTATCCATATTGCACTACTACATTTTTTACCTTTATGAAATACAATGCAATATCATTAGAGCATGGAGGAATCGAACCACCAACTTCCTATATGTAAAGTAGGTGCACTTCTAGTGAGCTAACACCCTTTAAGAATCGGGAAGGGGAACAATATTACCAACAAAATATCCTAAACAATTACGCAATCTATTAAAGCTGTCTGCAAAAGGGTCTTAAACAACAACATAATGTATGGATGCATACGTAATAACCTAAACTTGATATCGACAAAGAATAATGGATGTGTTTAAGAAATAGTTGTAGAATCCAATTGAGGATGTGTGTTTCTACATAAATGTTGTTCTTCATTGATGATGTGATTTTGTTCAGCAATAGGATGGTAAGAGAATAACTCATGAATGGTTACTAAAAGAAGATTCCTACTATGTGCATCATATATTATATAATGGATATTTTAACAAGGAACACCAACAAGTAAAATTTATATTATGTGCATTATTTATAATCTCAAAATGAGTAATATGTCAATTAGGAAAAGCATCATACCAGTTTCCACAATTGATAAGGCCACAAGGAGGTAGATGAAGTTGAGGGGTTTCTCATCTTACTAACGATTGTTCCGTCAAGAGATTCTAAAGGGGCATTCCATCACTTCATCAAGTTATTAATTATTGTCAATTTATTCTATAATATAAACCACATGAAACAAGAAGAGTGCACTTAGGATGCTAGATTATCAACTTTTACCAATATTAACTCTGCATATAAAAGTTCTATTCATAGTGTTATATTGTATTTAGTTTTCACTAGCCTGTGACCCCATTTTCTTCACAAATCTATCTTTACCATTAGTTACTTTGCATATATAGTGTTTTAATAATGGTGAAATTGTTTGGAAGGATGCACTAGCATACTCATGAAACTCAAACTCATTGCTACCCTTCCATTTCAACATTTCCTATAATTTATGGTTGTGTAGACTTCAACCTTTGTTTCATTTTCATTTATAAACTACAAGAATGACACATCTCATCCATACTAGGATTTAGACTTCACCTTGTTTCTCTCAATATGAAAACAACAACAAAAAAACAATTCATTCTTTCTATTACTCGAGTTTTCTTTTCAAACACCCCACCCCACCTACTTTAATTGTTGTTGGAAGCTATTACTAAAAGTATCAAATTCCTAAACTATATGTTGGAATTCTCCTTTATCCTTCTTTTTCTATCATTTGACTTGAATTTTTAACATTACCATTAATAATTTCAAGATTTTTGAGTGATTCCAACCTCATTGAAATTAATATGAAGAAAGTAGAAATACATATCCCATTCATAATTTAGCAGACTAGATAAGGCCCACAAAATGTCATATTTTTTACCATGTTAACAGAGAGTCGAGTTCATAGCTCCTTGTGCAAACTTTAGAGGAGATTACAAATACCAAAACAAACTCTTAAATAGTACCATTGACAATTTCCCAATAATTAGGGACCATTAATATAATTTCTTTCTTTCTTTTGCATATACTATTTGACATGTATAGCCAAGATTTTGCATCTGAATAGTGAATGGTTCTCTTGTCAAAACCCCAGTAAGGGCACAAATCATGACATCCAGACCTACCACATTCTATCCATATGCCTTTCTATTCTAAAACCTTTCCTAGAAGACACTTCCAGAAGGAAAATTTACTTGGAAAAATATAAACATAAGCCTTTCAACTTATCACACATAAACTTTAATGCACCATAATCCAAAATAACAATATAGTTGTTGTTCTTTAACACAATATCATCTAAGATGTCATATACCATTGAAATTATGAAAGAACTATTAGTTTTTCATCACATTAAGCTAGCATTATGATCTTAGGATCTTTTCACTGAGAGAATAACAAGCACAACAATAAAACATAAGCACATCACAAGAGACAAGAGACACAAAGAGATTTTCCTTGGGGAAACCATAAAGGAGAAAACCCCGCAACTTCCTCTAAGATAGAATCAGCACCAAAACAGTAAGATATCTCCCAACAGCAGTGCCCTTCTAGTCCCAGTATATTTCCTCCTCCACAAGTGCGCCTCACTTAAGAGAGTGAATGATGTGTGTGATAAATAGAGAGTCTCACTCTCTATTTACATTCTTCCGTTCACTTGATTTCACACGTAGGCTCAACCTAACAAATACTACTCGAGCCTACACCTTAATTAGTGTATAATAACTCAAGTGCCCCAAAACTGTGGGGACTTACCTAATGACTTGGCATGACTTGTTTACATTATTAATCCTCCCGATTGGAACATCGGGGCATGACCACATGACTCAAATACATAATAGAAACATCCCAGAATAAACATCGGGTTACAATATATAAGATACATAGAAGAATACATTCCGAAGTTACATATACATCAACACTCCCTCTTAACTAGGAACGTATTCTTTCGACACAATTTTCAGCACTGGTCTTCTTCTCTGTATCAGATGGATCATCTCTTCTTCAAGTCATATTCATCTTCAAGTAATCTTCATCTTCAAGTCATATTTGTCTTCAAGTCATCTTCACTGGATCTGGATCATCTCTCGATCTGGATCAATATAGAACATCATCACTGGATTTGGATCATCTCTCGATCTACATCAATATAGAACATCATCACTGTATCTGGATCATCTCTCGATCTGGATCAATATAGAACATCATCACTAGATCTAGATCGTCTCTCGATCTGGATCATTATCACTGGACTGGATCTGGATCATCACTCGATCTGGATCATCACTGCTGGATCATCATTACTGGATCTGGATCATCACTCGATCTGGATCAACACTGGTGCTATCTCATGATTCTTCTCATCATAGGAAGTTCTACAGAGCCATCCCTTTTTCATGCTGGTTGTATTCCTACCCTCATGTAGTTCTTCGCCCAGCACTTACATCTGACCTGCTCGTTAGAAAGGCACGCCCAGCACTCACATCTGATCATGTAGTAAACTACAATCCCATCAGAAAGGCCTAGCACTCACATTCACCAGCACGATAGGACACACCTACTATCATCTGTGAAATGGCTCAGCACTTACAACCACCAGCATGATAGGACACACCTACTATCATCTGTGTCAAGGCACAGCGCTCACATCCAACAGCATGGTAGGACACACCTACTACCATCCGTGGAAAGGCTCAGCACTTATAATCACTAGCATGGTAGGACACACCTACTACCATCTGTGAAAAGGCTCTGCACTTACAATCACCAACATGGTAGGACACACCTACTACCATCTGTGAAAAGGCACTGCACTTACAGTCACCAGCATGATAGGACACACCTACTACCATCTATGAAAAGGCACTGCACTTACAGTCACCAGCATGATAGGACACACCTACTATCATCTGTGAAATGGCACAACACTTACAGTCACCAGCATGATAGGACACACCTACTATCATCTGTGACAAGGCTCAGCACTTATATCCATCCAGGCGGGAACACATCCTGCTCACAATGATGGAAGGGCATGCACTCATATTTGATCATGAGGGGAACACATCCCAGCAATCATATCAGAATGGCCCCCATTCCTCCTCGACTGAGCTACTTGGTAACTGACCAGGCACCTCCATTCTCTTATAGAATGGCAGTTACCCTTACATCTGACCTACTCGTCGGAATGGCCAACACTCACATCTGACATGGAAGGAACTTAATCCTTTAGCCATGAACAGAATGGTTCAGCCCTTACATCTGGTCAAGTGGGAACACATCCCTCTATCACATCAGAATGGCTACTCAGTCCTACACTGAGTGTTCCTGGTAACTGACCAGGTGCCTCCATTCCTAGAATGGCAATTGCTCTTACATCTGTCCTGCTCGATAGAATGGATAACACTCATATCTGACATGGAAGGGAGAAACCCTACCACCATGATAGAATGGATCAGACCTTATATCTGACCTACTCGTCAAAATGGCTATGGATCTCATCACTCATATTTGACATGGAAGGAACCAATTTTCTCACCATGACAGAATGGCTCAGCCCTTACATCTGACCATGGAAGGAACCAATCCTCTCACCATGTCAGAATGGCTATGGGTCTCATCACTTTCTCTTGGAGGAAGCCTCGATCTGGAGAACACCAAGTCTCTCTCTGAAGTACTCTAACTTCAGCCTAGCCAATGGCTTCATCAATACATCAGCTATCTATTCCTCCGTCACAACATACAGGAGCTTCACTGCTCCTCTCTGCACCATATCCTTGATATAGTGATACTTGATCTCGATATGCTATGACCTGTCATGAAACACTTGATTCTCTAACAACTTCACGCAACTATGGTTGTCACAATGTATACAAGTAGCATCTAACTGGAGATCAAATATATCAGACAGTAGCTTCCGCAGCCATACTGCCTCATAACTAGCTGAACAAGTTGCAACATACTCTGCTTTAGCTGTACTTAGTGCCATGCAGGATTGCTTCCTGCTAAACCAAGAGATCACACCTGATCCCATACTGAAGCAACATCCTGAAGTACTCTTCCTGTCGACGGCACTACCTGCAAAATCTGAATCAACATAACCCTCTAGGTTAATCTTTTGATTCACATCATACTTGATCCCATAATCAACTGTACCCCTACATGCTTTGCAATCATCAGGTGAACATGTTCACAGCAAAGAAAATATATGGTCTCAGGTACATCAAGGACCCAATCATCTGATGATACATCGTAGCATCAACCGTCTCTAATGAAGCAACACTTAATAGCTTCATGTTCAATGCCATAGGTGTGGTCATGTAGTTAATCATCCTGAACCTCTTCAGGATCTCTACTGCATACTTCCCTTGTCCAAGGAAGATTCCATCTGTACTTTGCCACACCTCCATACCTAGAACAGTAGTGCATCGACACATAACAATAGCATCGCTGGTCTTCTATCTTCAACCTTGAAGCAAAGGTTGGAATCCTCTTTACTCTCAGAAAAAGCCTAGAGTCATCAGTAATCTTCCCATCCTGTCATGCCATGTCGAACCTCAATATATTCTGTAGTCACTCCCTCTGAAGTATCATACTCCCTCTGTCTTCTATGCTCTATGCACTGAAAACATTCTGTACCGGAGTGACAAGTAGCTTCCTATGCTACTAATATTCTATGTGACCGTCTAGTGTATAGACTTGCATCTTCAACCTTGTATCAAAGGTTAATATCTTCATCAGGCTCATCATGTATGTGATTAAGCTCTTACTGGCTGCAAATGGCTCTTTGTAGTCTAGGCCTTCTTTTTGTGAGAAGCCTCGTGCTACGAATCTTGCTTTGTATCCCACGATGTTTCCATCTACTGCATGATGGAACCATGAACTTTTCTTCCGGTCTCGATACTGCGCTCTGACATCATTCTTCTTGAATTGATCTTCCCTTCCTTCTTGGTGGCTGGAAGGTTCTGCATTAATGATGTCATTGCACTCGTCATATTATTCTTCATTTTGAAATGTCATCACTTGCTCTTAGGAATAAGTCTTCATTCTTCTTTGCTTGTAGGTGATTATGTATGCAGTCTTTCCTACAAGTCAAATGCATTTGTATGGTTAGAACATTTCATAAGGAATATTCATACTATCAAGTTACTATGCATAAGTATATGATCATGCAACTACTTTATCCAATACAACATTCATCCATATCTCACTGAAACTTTCTAGATGCCTTCCATCTCTACCAGGAAAACATTGAGATTGTGCACTAATCCAATATGTCAGCAAAGAGGTTTCATTCTAGATAAGTAGCAATGGAGAATTTGTATAGCACCATGACCTACTTACCCATCACATGCATATTAGTACTATACTGTCATTAATGCAAACATCCTATCATGCATAATACAATAACTGAATATAAACAAATGCATAACAAAACAATATCATGAAATGAAAATTGAATAATTATCTTTATTTGTTTCGTGGGTATACTCCTTCTTGAGCCTTCAGCTTCATCATCTTCTTCATTCATGATAGCATCACGGATCCTGGGTGCTTCTACTTCTGCTTCTTCAGGTTCTTCAGTAGGTCTCTTTCTGGATTTGTTGTAAGCTATGTCTTCATCAAATGTTACATCCCTACCGACGTCAATCTTCTTGTATCCTGGAAAGTAGATTCTGTAAGCCTTCGAGCTTTCAGAGTAACCCACAAATATGCCCTTCTTTCCTGAAGGATCTAGTTTTGTTCTCTTCTCCTTTGGAATATGTATGTACACGGGACAACTGAATATTCTGAGATGGCTGACTTCTGGTTTCTTGCCGAAGAAGACTTCTTCAGGAGTCTTGTTCTTGAGTACTCTATGTGGAGTACGGTTCTGTACATACACTGCTGTTCTAGCAGCTTCAGCCCAAAGATGCATAGGAAGATCTTGATCATGAAGCATAGCTCTTGCAGCTTCCATGATAGTTCTGTTCTTCCGTTCTTCAACCCCATTCTGTTGTGGATTATAAGGAGTTGACAACTCCCTCTTAATCCCTGCTTCTTTGCATAGCTCTTTGAATTCATTTGAAGTGAATTCTCCACCATTATCTGATCGAATGGTCTTGATCTTCTTTTCAGTATGGTTCTCGATCAAGAATTCCTTGAACTTGCTAAACACTTAATCTTTGTTTTTCATAAAGTAAATCCATGTCTTTCTAGAAAAATCATCAATAAAAGAAACATAGTATGCATACCCACTTAGTGAGTTTGATGACATTGGACCGCATACATCGGAGTGGATGATTTCTAGAATGCCTTTGGATTTGCTTTCGTTGCTAGGAAATGTCTTCTTTGTATTCTTCCCTTCTGCACATCCTTTGCAAACTCCGTCATGATTTTCTTGGAATTCTGGAAGTCCTTCAACAGCTTTGCTTGCAATAGGTAGTGCTCTGTAGTGCACATCTGCAAGCCTTCTATGCCAAAGCTCATTTGGCTCTACTGTGTCATGGATCAAGGCTTGTTCTGGATAGCCCTTCAATTTGTACAAGCCTCCTTCTTGTTCTCCAATCACTACCGCATCATCGATAGTCTTTCCTTTTGTCCACATGATGACTTGACCATCTATGAATGCAACCCGCATTCCTTTTGCATCAATGCTGAAATGGAGAGAAGGTTCTTCTTGAATCCTAGAACAAACAATACTTCTTTCATTGTTAGCGACTTACCAGAGTCTAGCTTGTATGAAGATTCCCCACTACCTTTTATTGGATATTGGTAGTCATCTCCTAGTTTCACCTTGTGAGGTGATTCATGTTCTGAGAGTCTTACAAAGGATTCCTTGAATCCTGTCATATTTTTGGAAGCCCCACTGTCTATAAGCCAATCATCACTTCCATGAGTAATGTTATAAGTGAGAGCTGATATCAGAACATATTCATCCTTGCTTGAAGAATCTTCACTTTCATATCTGGATCTCTTTCGAGATGGTTCATCATCCTCTGCAGCATGAGCATGATGTCTTCTTTGGCCTTGACCAAGTCCTTCTTGTGAAAGGCTTCTAACCTCGTCTCCCTCTGAAACTGGAACCTATATACTCATATAGGTGTCTAATCCATTTTCTTCAGAGAGATCAAATACTTCTATGCTTGGAAGTTGTCAACTTCCCCAAGATTTTCACCATGCTGATGTGATATATCATATTGAAATGAGAACCTCAAATGGAAATAGCAAAGGATTAGATCTTACCGATTTGAGGTGTCCGTCTTTGTCTCGGAGTTCACTGATCTAGGGTTTGTCACAGGAACCCTAATTTTCAAAACTTGGAATCTTTTAGATCTGATTGGTCAAACAGATAGATCTCTTCAAATGGAGCTGTCCAATGTACTCCTTTTCTGAAAATAGTGGAGGGAAGCTCCCGGAACAGGAAGCCCTAATTTTCCAATTTCTTCTGCAGAAATGCCTGTTACTGTTTCTGTGATATCTCTAAAATTACTGCTCCTCTATGTCGAAAATTTCGCACTGAGGTAAAATCGCATGTCCCAGATCCAACACCATAGGTTTCATCAGAATTGGTTTCACCATTTGGGATTTATGATCCTTTTCCCAAGGTGACTTGTTACAGGACTTTTCATAATAGTGAAGTTGTACGGAATTCCACGTGTCACTGGTTCATCTTCTGAGTCTGATATTTGGACCACCAAAATTAAATTCCGTGCCCTTTCTAGAACATCTTCAAGAATTCCATTTGGACCTCTGTAGCTCACGATATTGCAGATCTCCCCAGATGTCCTGTTTAGGGATGAATTCTGGAAGAGGCTAGAACCCTAACTTGGAGAGATCATATCTCCTGGAGTACAATGAATATGAGTCTGAATTTTGAACACCGGCTTCATCAGAATTTTATATTTGGCCCCTACAATTTTCAGCTTCTGAGACTTCGCCAACCGCAGAATATAGTGACTGTACCAAAACTTAGCGGTTTTAGTATTTAGGGTTTCTCCTAGCTCAGGGTCAAACTAGGGTTTGACTTTCATGGAGTTTCACCCAACCAAATTTCTTGATCCAAGTCTCTAAACTTGGGTTTTGGTGAGAAGAAAAATCCTATGATGGTCTCACTCAAAAATTCCTCTTCTGTAGAAAGCCCTAATTTCCACATCGAAACTGAAAATGCTTGAAATTGAATTCCGCATCGACAGAAAGATGCACCCTTCAATGGAGAGTCATCCTAGCATATTTTTGCTGAAAATCTATGGAGGAAGATCCACAAAATAGGAAGCCCTAGTTCCTGTAGCTGCACAATGTCTTCTTCTCAGGTTAGCTCTGATACCATGTTAGTTTTTCATCACATTAAGCTAGCATTATGATCTTAGGATCTTTTCACTGAGAGAATAACAAGCACAGCAATAAAACATAAGCACATCACAAGAGACAAGAGACACAAAGAGATTTTCCTCGAGGAAACCATAAAGGAGAAAACCCCTCAACTTCCTCTAAGATAGAATCAACACCAAAATAGTAAGAGATCTCCCAACAGCAGTGGCCTTCTAGTCCCAGTATATTTCGTCCTCCACAAGTGTGCCTCACTTAAGAGAGTGAATGATGTGTGTGATAAATAGAGAGTCTCACTCTCTATTTATATTCTTCCGTTCACTTGAATTTCCATTTCACACGTAGGCTCGACCTAACAAATACTACTCGAGCCTACACCTTAATTAGTGTATAATAACTCAAGTGCCCTGAAACTGTGGGGACTTACCTAATGACTTGACATGACTTGTTTACATTATTAATCCTCCCGATCGGAACATTGGGGCATGACCACATGACTCAAATACATAATAGAAACATCCCGAAATAAACATCGGGTTACAATATATAAGATACATAGAAGAATACATTCCAAAGTTACATATACATCAACAAGAACGTTGTTCACAATGAGCACATTACTATAGTTAAACATTATTTGACACAAATAAAGTATTGACCTTTGGTTTTTCAAAACCAACATAATTCCCCTTGTATTTTATTACTTTCCTTGTGAAAGAGCTTATTCTAGTATTGTGAGCTCTATAGAAGTATTTAGCATAACTATGATACATATGAGTAATTTCCTGATATTTGATTACACATTACACATGCTCATTCCAATTACACCACTGGGATTACTTAACCATAATAACTAGTATATGATTAATATGGATCTACTTAGCTTCATTGATACCAAGATACCTATACTAATAAGATAGTGGTATAGCTAAAGCACATCATGTATTGTATTAAGTGTAATGTCACATATTATAAACAAGTGGTTAAGCTAATATGATACTGCTTATTTCACTAATCAAGCTTCATGTGCTATAATTGATCCCATGCATATGAGTTACATACACTATCATAACAAGCATTGATTGATACATATAACATATGAGTTTCTTATATCAATTATTATGGAAAAAAATGATCATGTTCATTAACTTGCAACCACCTATATTATGGGAATAGAGTAGTATCACATAAAACATTAAGAATAGCCCACAAAAGTAATCATGAAAGTAAGAATGCATGGTATTCCTTGTCTTTAACTATGATGATAAAACATGATAACCTAAAAAAAATTGATCACTTTCCTTAACTTGCAAGCACCTATATTATGGGAATAGAGTAGTATCACATAAACCAATAAGAATAGCCCACAAAATTAATCATGAAAGAAATAACATATGGTATTCCTTATCCTTAATTATGATGATAAAGCATGATAACTTGATCATTAGGTAAAAATCAGAATGTGTAATTATGATACCTCCCTAATCAATACTATCACTACATGTTACTACGTCTAACTATAACTATTATCCTAACTTTATCGTTTTGGTACATATGCTCATATTCCTTGTAATCACCTTTCCTTCAGCTGCATGTATTTGAAATCAATCAAGGGAGTTATACTATTCATATATTAATAAAGTAAAAGGATCAACCCCCTGATATCGGAAATCGAATCAAGGGAGAAAATTTTGAAAGGATTGAACCCTGGTGGCTGCGGAAACAAAGTTTCACCCATCTAGGTGAGCTACTGCATCGTGGCAGTTATGCTAGTAATATCAGAAATTTTAACACATCCAGTATTCATCGTACAGGGTAAACTAAGTCTCTATGTATCTTAGCTTCATGTTAGTTATTCCCATAGATTAGGAAATCAAACCTTAAATATAAGTAGGTACTAATAGTGTTGATAAATAGAATAGGTTTAGTATTAGGTGATAATCATTCATAAGAGCTTAGCTAAAATGCGTCATTACCCTTTTACATCACTTTCCATGTTATGTTGAAACCAATGATCTAACTGTAATACTAGTTATACATGCTTATAGAGATATAAGTGTAATTGATCTACTTATCCTAACCAATTAGTCTAAGCAAACTTGTAATCAAATATGATAAGTGGTATGTACACAAGCTAATCAATTGCAACATTGATTAGTGATAAATATTGGTAGTATAACTAAGCATATGAGTGAGTACAATAAATATGGATATTTCTATGAGTGTAATCAGTATAAGAAGATATACCCACAAGTGATAACACGGTACTGGTTATGGGAATGATTATGTGGGTTAAATAAATACCAATATAGCTGATCAATATCAGTTCCATGGTATCTAGACTACTAGATACTCTGAATACTGGTGGTTAATCATATATGAAACTTAAGTTATTTTAATCTACTTGGTTATCTGAGCTCATACCTAGTACTCATATCAAACATGATGAAATCTCTTATCACAACTTCTAGTAACTAAGTGTGATTATGGATATGTTATTTCCATGATTAACAATAATGATATTTTTAGCCTAATATGCATACTATCTCTATTTAATCAGGTTAATGTGGTTACAAATATTATACTCTCTAGATTCATTCTGCCTCTAGGGAGGGGGCATTCATGTTGAACCTTATTGCGTACTAAATCACAAGGTTCTCTAGCTTAGGAACTCAACTATAGCCCAAAAACTTGATAGGAGGTGTGCTGATTTAATTGACTTTCCTTGAAGCTAAATTTGAAACATCTTGCTTCTTTGGAGAAGGAAACACTAGTGCAGTCATGCTTTGTAGCTTTTGTTCTTCCATTTTTGGATTAGTCAATGAATCGGTAGACATTTTAGTATCTGCATTCCTCTCATCCTTTTCTCCAATCTACCGTTTATCCATTTGCTTAGAGGAAATTGAATCTTCAAACCATGGATCCATCTTCTTCTCCTCTACCCATTTAGTAGGTTCCGAAAAAAACCTTATAAAGGATTGATATGAATCTGAAGACACCACAGGTTTGTTACTACCTATTGTTTATGTTGCTTCTTTTTGGATCAATGTGTCTACTTTGACACATTCCTCATTTCCCTTAACTAACTTCTTGTCATTATCAAAGAATTTAGTATAAGATTTTTCATCTGCAGAAATCTTGTATGCATCATTCTATCTAGTCACACCAGTTGCCATGGCTCTACTAAAGTAGTTGCAGCCTCAACACATGCAGACATAGCTTCCTGATCCTGGTGATGTCATTTAGAGGGAGGTAGGGTATCTTCATCACTCGGTAAGCTACTTCTCAAATGATATTTATCAGCAAGCAAGCAAATCATTTTAGTAACACTCTACTGCTTATGAGGATTGGTTATCAATTATTAATGTATCTCTACTATAATAAACAAGATGATCAATTTAGTTTTGGGATGAATTTCTTTTAATCTGTGTTTGATGTTCATATTTAAAAAACTTTGCAAGTATATTTGGGAGAGCAGTATGTCAACAGTCACACTTTATCAGATGGTACCTTTTTAGTGGAAGGTGAGTGACGTTATGCAATAACACATTTAATAAGTTTATTGTAAATGGCATATCATTAGATCTTTGAAAGGGGATAGCTACTCAAAGGAGGCTGAATTGGTTTCTATGGAAAAGTTAAGATAAATCTTTCCAGAAATATTGAATGAGTTATTATAGAATGTTGCTTTAACTTTTACTCTAACAAATGCAAACAATATGGTGCTTAAATGTAGGTAGGCGATTTAATGCCCACAAGATTGCACTTCTGGCATCTTCAGATGCAATTTGTGTTATGTTTGATGGTGGCTACCGGGTATGAGTGTCATTTTGTTTTGGCATGGGATACAAGTGGTTATCTTAGATATGGCTTGTCTCTCATTTTTTGATTCCTATAAAATTCAAGTGATATAATTTGATGTTATTGTAGACTACATTGTCTACCCTAGAATTTGATATTGTCAAACATGTTAAGTGCAATGTGGCTTCAAACAATAACTAGAAATTGTTTGGGGATAAATTTGTGAACCTTCAACAAGAAAAAGAGGAAAAGGATATTGAAATTCCAAATATAATATGGGCAGTCTTTGAACTAATGATGAGCTAATCTTATGGTTTATTCTATGTGTTGCTTATGGAAATAACGAAGAATTCATTCCTGTTATAAAGAGTTCAAGCTGAATATGAAAGAAATGATGACATGTTAGAACTCAAATATGTTTTATCCAAGAATGTTTGAAGATTCTGATGGGTGCTGGTGTTAGATTCATATAAACTGGAATAGTAGAGATGACAAAAGATATTGCACAAGACCTTTTGAGAGCTGCTGATCAATATCTTTTAGAAGGCCTCAAACATTTGTGTGAATATTCTATTGTATAGGTATTCTTTTATTTCATTGCGGTCTTTCCTTTTTGTTATGATATTGGCCAGCCTCAGCACTAAGATCTGTGTTTTCTGTTTAGGACCTTACTTCGGAGAATTTCGCAAGTATATATGATCTTGTTGACTCATATCATGCAACTTCTTTGGGTCATATGTGTGTTATGTAATTTCAGGAGCACCATGAACAGATGTCTAACATGTATGGGTAAGGAAAAATTCTACATAAATAAACAATTATAGTGATCCAGGAACTTTTCCAGTATCTATCTAAATTTTTATAATCAATTTTCTGTGCAGCTACCCTTCCCTTGTAGAATGGTTACTACCAGAGATACATGATTACTTGTTTAGAATATTAAGGCCACATCCTTATATGCCATCATTGTAAAGGAAGTCATGATCATTTTGATTGGCCTCTATGGATGGTATCATCTTCCCGTAGAAATAGTGCAGAGAGAGGTATTTTCAAGGTGTTTCTCAACATTGCCAAGATTACTGCTAGTTATGTAGGATGCAATGATTTGTCAAGAGAAGTTGAAGTGAAATGATTGCAAGACGCCAATTAACTGATAAATTTTCATATCTTTTCAAAATGATCTAGAATTTTGAAGTCAGAGATGAGGCATCAATTGATATTAGGTGGTTTCTCAATTTAGTTGTGTATCTCATCTAAACTTTAGTTGTGTATCTCATCTAACACTTGTAATTTCTTTTTCTGTTAACAGATGCTTTTGACATTTCTACTTTGTTGTATTTCAGCAGTGTTCGAATATCTATCTACTCGTTAGGTTAAATTGTAGGTGCAAGTCCTGGGTGATTATGACATAAGAGTATGCACTTATCCAAATGAAAAATAGTTGTTATTACTGATTCAATTTTTTAAGGATCATCATATTGATAAAAGCAGGTAGCTTGTAGGCCTGACGAATTTGGGCCAATTGTGTAATACTCTTGGAGTGTAGTGCGGGAGACACCTATTGGTCCTTTTTCCAATATCTTTTCTAGGAAAATTGATTGTATGGCCATTTTATAGAAAAGAATCCTTGCATTTTTAAGTAGGATGATACCCTCATCGGTGCTTTTGGTTTTGAAACTAGGGCCTTTTCCTTTTAGACTGTCTCTTAGACCTTCACCTCTACTTTTGGTGGTTCTGATTCAATAAGTTCAATTGGTAAATATTTGACCTTTATGCCCATATTCATTTCTTTTCCGGACGGACATCGATATTCATTATTTCTAGTCTTCCACCCATTTTAGTCTGCCACTTCATCTGGGCGGACATCAAGATTCAGTCTTTCTAACTGGCGAGCAGGTTGGCAAGTGATATAGATCTTTTTCAATCTGTGTTCACTAATACAAGTGGGATTTTCCATTGGCCAGATCATGGGTGCATTCATAGCCATGCGGGTTCAACTTTATTCCCAACCAGCAGATCCATGCATATTCACATACCCCATGATAGAGGTGCTTCCCGAGGTATTGATATCTCTGCATCGACCTTTTCTTAGCTGGGCCGACTTGCTATCTAGTGGGTTCATCTTCTTTTAGGTTGGTAAACAAGTTGGTTGTTACACCATTTATTGCTTGATGGGTTCTCGCACGAAGAGATGTCCCTGCGATACCTAAATCCTTATTTATTGAGATGAGATTCACTGGTCAAAAGACTAAGCAAGGTTTCCGGTGAGGGAGAGGTCCTTTTAGAACTCGGATTGGTATTATTCACTCCAACAAAATGCATGCAAGAAGCGAAATGGTCCTCCAAAATAAGTTGTGGATAAGGTTTATCCGGATATGGAACGATGGAAATAAGACAGAAACAATTTCCACCTAAAAACACAAACTTCCATCCATCGCTTGGGTTTAAACCAAAAAGAAAACACAAACTTGCATCCAAGCATTTAAACACTAATATCTGTTATAGGGTTTGATTTCTCATGTAGGGTTTCAGAGAACCGGGTTTTACAATTCCAGGATTAAGAAGAAAATATCAGCATATATTGGGCAATCGAAAAATATGCCCATAGCCATTGCAATCAGCGCAATGGAAATGAAACCCTCTGAAAATCTATAAACATTCACACAAACCCTTAGAAAGTAATAATCGGGTATTAAAACTGGGGGCACAAGAAGTATATAATTTATATAATTTGATGTGGCAAATGAAAATAACAACAACAACATACATGGCATACATCAAATAAGGGAAAACAAATGGGGATGAAAAATAGACTTGCGTACCGTAGCGAGTCATGCCGAAAATCCATTGATCTTGGAAAGCAAAAGATCTAGTGTACCTTAGCGGGCCATGCCAAAAATCCCTTGACCTTGGTGAGCACAAGATCTCTGAGCCTCCATTTTTGCCTCCTCATCTTTTAACTAGTTCCATGTCATAAAACCCTGATGACAACGACAAATGTAAACAATAGTGTCGATTCCTGATGACAATTGGGTACTTGTTAAATTATTGATTAATATTTTATAGTGGAAATATTTTCGTGGCTCCTTAGCAAAATGGAGAAATGGGCTCAGGATGGAATCCATTGGTAGCAGGTTTCGACCTTGGCAATAGGTTTCCACCTTTGTATCCATGGCAGTGATAATTAATACGAAGCTAAAGAATAAAGAATGGAACATCCTGAATATTGGGATGGAGTTTAACAATTTTGAGGGTCAGATCAATCTAGACAAAAATGAAACCACCACGCCCATGGCCATGGCCATTCATTACCAAATAAATTTGTTGTTCTTTTGTTTTTTATAATTTTAATTTGTATAATTAAATAATATGTTTATGTTTAATTATATTAAATCATATAAGATATCAACTATATATATATTTAGTTATAGTAAATATTTTATCATATGAATTACAATAATATATTTATATTAATTATATATTATTATTATATTTACATATTTTACCATTTTTAAGGTGAAAGTAGTTTATAGATAATCAAGGTGTTTATAAAATATTTACATATTTTACAAATTATATTAAGTATTGTATTTACATTTATTACAAGTATAGTATGGATGAACTATGAATGTATGGATTGTAACATATTTCCCTAAAATGAAACATGTTTTGTTGGGAGAAAGAAAATGGGAACAATTTCAATATTATGTTTCTCTTGTGGTTTGAATTTTGTACTTTGGTGGGGTGTTTTAAAATAATCCAACCTCTTATGTTTGCACTTCAATAACTTTAGGATTGGGTGTTTTTTCTTGTGCTAACCTTTATTTTAATGTTTTTTGTTTTCTGATGGAGGATATGTCCCACTTTGACATAGCCAAAAGCATACAAATGAGTGATAGACCGGTGTGATTTCCTTCCAGCGGTCTGACTGTGCATTAGTTTAGGTACAATGGAAGAGAATGCCCAAGTTGAGGTATTTACACCATCAAATTCGACCATTCAAATAATTGGTATTTCTTATAGTGTTGGGACAAAGCATTTGATAGAGTTTTGGCCCCCTTACTAAGAGAATGGACAAAGGTTTCTTGGCTATAGACCTATTGCTCCCCTTTTTCCTTTTGCTACCATTTCAATGGGACTAATATTTCTTTCCCATTTGGTCATGCAATCCCAAAACCTATAACTCATTCAAATATCTAGATTCCATTCGATTCACGCAAAAGATTCATGTGTGGGTCTATCGAAGGAGATTCCATTGATGAGTGTTTAAAATAACTATCTATGTATGGGCTAGCGGAGTAATCCAAGTATCTCACTCAAAAGGGGACATTACACCTTGTGTCTTGGAAGAGAAGACAACAACCTTATTTATGTATGTACCCAATATTTGAATACCAAGTCAAAAGGTTGTTAGAGTTTCCTCATGTAATAATGGAGCATGGAGGAATGTTCATGTATGATAGGGTCAGACTAAGTGTTAGTCTTGGGAAGTTTCTTTTTCCCATTTGGTCATGTAATCCAAAAACCTATAATTCATTCAAAGATCTAGATTCTATTCGATTCAAGCAAAAGGTTTGTCACATCCCCTCTTGTCAATCTAGTTAAATGGAGAGGATGCAACGCTATAACTGGGCATCTAGCCCCATGAACATAAGAAAAATGCAACACGATGGAATTACCTGGACACAATCGATAGAATAAAGAATTGAAAACTGATTGCAAGTGAAGATTGCGATGGAGTTTAAAAATTTTGTCGGGGCGCTCAATATTGACCCAACCAATTTATATCTAAATATTTAACATCTCCAACCTCCCATTGATATATAATTTCTTCTTTGTCGTGTTTATGTACAAACAATAGGGAGTTTAATACCCTCCCTCCCGACAATATAGGCTTTCATCTCTTCTTCTTAAAGTTGGATTTTATTTTATTTTTGAAACTAATGAGAAAAAAAGAAAAAAGGTAAAAATTTAACAAAATATATTTAAGAAAATTAGCAAAGAAATCGATTTCTATGTGGATGTCTGATGTGTTGTTATGGGACCTAGTTTATAATGCCATCTCTATGTGGGAAATATTTTGCTTACAGGAAAGAATGGTCATTTCAAGCTCTATGCGACCAAGAATAATTATCATTGATTGGGCCATATTATCAAGTCAAAACATAACAGATAAGGCTAAGGGGCTCATGGGTCATGTTGTGATGCCCTAGACCACCTCAAAGGCCATATATACTACATAGATAATATTTAGCCATTGAGTAAGATATGTCGGTCATTTTGAGGTTTGACACACCAAGCATGGCTTTCAGTCCCTAGGCCATGATTTGATGTGAAAAGAGTTATTGGGCCAAAAAAATTTTCCTTAGGGCTCATGAACTATGTGTGGGGCCTTAGGCCACCACAAAGCCCTATAAAGGGAATATAGGCATGTGAGAAAGATATAGTACCTCTTTTATGAATTTTGGTTAACCATGGATATTTTTGTAAATTAAGCAATGGAAAGGTCAAAAGACATAGCCTTAGGCCATACCATTTACATTTGGCCTATAAGCAAAATATGGTCATAGAAGATACTACACAGGGCGTAACAGAGAAATAGGAAAATACAACAACGATGCAGAATCCTTTGAATTTGTTCTTAGAAATCATGCTACTTGACATAAAATTATAAATAATCCAGATGAGTTGATTCAACACCCTATTCTTTCCATCTCTAGTATTTTTATTCAATCCCAAATTCTCTCCATCTTCAATGATCCTATTAAAGGAAAATGCACTGATTTCTTTAACGGAATGTGGAAGCTGGAAGCTGGGATGTCATCCAGAGGCTCCATGAGAAAGCATTATCATGACTAGTACTTGAGTAATAGCCTATTTGAGATTCTTTTTATAAATCCAAAGCTTCGCAGTGTTGCGCGCTTGATCCGTTAGTCCCTATAACAGAGCAGGGTCACCTGGTTCATTCTCAACATCCAACGATCATATGGATTTGGCCCCTTGTCCCCGTAATTTATGTACCCTCATAGAGTTTGAGGTATGGATACTCATATTAGGTATCCTCACCGGGTCTTATCCTGGCTAGTCCTAATTAGTCCATCTATGTGAATCCCTCTCATAAAACACAACTGTAAATGCCAATCTATAGTAATACAAAATCCAATCACGAGATAGTGATCTAAATTTTGGTGACCTAGCATCAGTAATGCCACCAACATAGGTATATATTATATAGTATCTTAGAGAGTATCATCTAAGGTAGAGACAATAGAGGAGTCAACAACGATAGAGCTCCTAGTTTACTTTGATCCATCCCCAAAAACTAGGCTTTGAATGGCCTGGCCCGAGAATCAAGACACCCACATTGCGAACTAGGCACCGTGAGAAGTCCTCATGGGAGGAATAATATTAAATCCTCTCATGACCAAATTAAATCCTCTCATGGCTGAACTAGGGATGGACCAGACAGACCAAATTGATACTCATAACCCCGAATCCATAGATTGATTTAGCAGAAGCCCCTTTGGGAAATGGGTAGTTGTACATAGATCTATATTTGAATATCCTTCATGTTTTCCTTCTCTTCCCTATGAAACTTCATAGGTTTTAATCTATATTTTAATTTGTATAATGTATAAGTAAATAATATGTGTATATATTTAATTATTTTAAATCACATAACATATGAACTATATATATTTATTTATACTAAATCTTTTAACATATGAACTATAGTAACATATTTATATTAATTATATATTATTATTATATTTACATATTTTAGCATTATTAAGGTGAAAGAAGTTTATATATCATAAGGGTGTTTATAAAATATTTACCTATTTTGTAAATTCTATTAAGTATTATGTCTATATTTCTTACAAGTATAGTATGGATGGACTATGAATGTATGTATTTTAACATAATTCCCTAAAATGAAGCATGTTTTGTTGGGAGAAAGAAAATACGAACAATTTCAATATTATGTTTCCCTTGTGGTTTGAATTTTGTACTTTGGTGGGGTGTTTTAGAATAATCTCACTTGTTATGCATGCTTTAATTGGTAAACATATCCCATATGCTTTAAATGATGACGACGATGAACTAGATGACAATGACAGTGATGATGTTATTGATGACGATGATGATGGAAATGATGATGATGATCATCATCGTCGTCATATTTGTCATTTCCATCATTATTATCGTAATAGTCATCATCATCGCCATTGTCCTTGAGATCATCATCATCATGATTATTGGCATTTTCGTCAGTTATTCATCATTACCTTTGGAATAGGAAATAACATCTACCCAAAATATGTGATTAGTGGAAAAGGGACATGCAAGACACGCACAATTTATGCATGACAAATAACGACTTATTTTTTAAGATGATCAACATCATCATTTTCATTGTATTCATCATCATTGTCATTTTCATCATCACCATCATCATCATTCATTTCATTGCCATCATAATTATTGGTGATTTCATCATTGCCATTATCCTCCTCCTCATCCTCCTCATCATAATCATCATCATCATCATCATCATTTTCATCGTTCTCCTCATTATCAACAATATCATCATCATCATCATAACCATACTCAATATCATAATCATTATCCTCATTTTCATCTTCAACATCTGAGTGTAAAACTAGATACAAAAGTGGATAAAAACATGGATGCAAAAAAGGATGCAAACATGGATGCAACAAAAGTAGGCACAAAAGTGGGCGCATAATGGGGTGCAGCAAAAATGGATGCAAAAGGTGATGAAAAAGTGGATGCAAAAAATGATGCAATCATGGAAGCAAAACATGATGAAAAAAGTGGCATAAAATTGGATACAACCATGGATGTAAAATTGGATGTGAAAGTGGATGCAACAAAAGTAGATGTAAAATTAGTCGTAATACCCAATGAAAACCCGATACAAAAGTGGATGCATAAAGGGATGCAATAACTAATGTAAAATTGGATGCAAAAAAAGATGCAAACGTGGATGCAAAATTTGAAGCAAAAGTGGGTGTAAAACTAAGCGCAAAAATGGGTGTGAATTGGGATGTGACAAAAGTCGATGCAATAGTAGATGCAAAAAAAGATGTAAACATGGATGCAAAATGGGATGAAAATGTGGGTGCAAAAGTGGACGAAAAAATGGATGCAAAAATGGCTAAAACAAAACGAGATGCAAAACTAGACTCAAAACAGGATGTAAACTTTGATGCAAAACTTGGTGCACAAAGGGATGCAAAAAGAGAAGTAGAAGTGGATACAAAAGTGGATGTAAAAAATGATGCAAAAGTGGTTGAAAAAAAGGGGGTAAAAGTTGAGACAAATATGGGCAAAAAAGGGGGTGCAACAAGAGTAGATGTACAAACTAGGCGCAAAATTAGGTGCAAAACTAGGCTCAAAACCTGTTGCAAAACCTGATGCAAAACCTGGCGCATAACCAGGTGCAAACCCCGGTGCAAATTACACCGCAATTTACACCAGATTTAGAGAAAGGATGCAAAAAAACACCTAAAATAGCACCAACCCGTGAAATTGCACCATTTTGTCCAAAAATTGAAGAAAAATACATTCAAAGATGGTCTAGACGCAAAAAGATGCAAAAAGAGACGCTAAATCCAGTTTTTGTTGTAGTGTTGGAATCTCAATCAATTCGTATGTTGAGGAATGCATATTCTATCTTTAGAAGTAATGCATGCTATTATTTTTTTCGAATATTTGAAAAATTAGAGAATTTTTATGCTGTTAATATGTATTCATTGTTACTTTGGTGTAGTTGGTACATGTGGGTGAAATTCGTATATGGAAGTAGGTTCATAAAAAAGACTGGCTAACAAAAGTTTCAAGGTTTGGGATTTTGCATCTTGTTCAGATCCCATGCGGGTAACATATTTGACCTCTACAACTCTATAGTCAGAAGGAAAATTTTATCATTGTTCCTGGATTGACCGCATTATATATTATAAACCTTTATTAGGTTTCCCTTGATGTATCTTATGAGGCTTTATGATGTAAATGCTTTAGGTATCTAAATTGATTGGTCTTTACTTGTTAATTTGGATGTTGTTTGTCATTTTTGGATATATGCCATTAGTATAAATTGTTTCTTTCTTATTTATTCTCCATGGTGAATTTTTTGAATAGTCTAATTGTGTTGTTTTCTTGACAACATGCAAAAATTGTCAAGGATCCTGGTGTATCAGTCAATCGTGTTGTGTGGAGTCCAAATGGTTCTTTGTTTGGTATGCAATTATACCAAGAATATTATAGTTTTTGTGATATTGAAATTATCTTTATATATTCTCTTGGTGATAGTATGATTGAAACCATAATTAAAATGCATAGTACGATATTGTGTTTTTAAATAAACATGATTAGCTTATTCAAATCACATACTTCATGCATAAATTCAGGGTTATGTTGAAGAACATGTTTGTTGACTTTTGATGTATTGTATTCAATTCTGTTGTTTGCTTCAATGAATTCACTATTTTTCAAATCTAATAGATTATTTCTTTTGTTAGATTGATTCCCATGTTGGAGCTGCAAATGACCTTTATTTCTCACATCCCAACAAACAATTTTGTACATTATTACATGTGGAGATGACAAACTATAAAGGTTTGGCATATGAAACTCTATATTGTGACAACGTTGTAGAGTTTGAAAATTTTAGTTTCATAAAGTTGATTGTGCAACATGTATGGGATGTTGTTATTGGTTGAAGGAAGTATAATTTTGAAGGTCATAAAGCACCTGTGTATTTTGTATGCCTCAATTACAAAAAAAACATTCAAGTATAAGTTATTTGTTGTGATTATGATTTTTGTTATATAACTGGGGGAAAGCTTGTTTTTTTGGAATACACATATTTCCCGGATATAATGATTCCTTGAACTGAAAGTTTTGTTTTTACTATTTTCATGTATCAATTTATTTTTTCGAGAATTGTTGATGGTAAGATAAAGGCTTGGTTGGTTATATGATCTGATGGGTTCAAGGGTTGATTATTATGCTCCTAGTCATTGGTGTAATATAATGGCTTTTATTGTTGATGGGACAAGGTTGATTCATCACATCAATTTAGTTATTTCTTTGCACCATGAATTATTTTTGTTATTTATTAGTTATCTCTACAATATGTGGAGAATAAAAACATTGGAAACTTGATGCTGAATATTCTCATGTGGAACAGACAAAGAAGGAAAATATTATCTTGTTGAATGGAATGAGAGTGAAGGTGCTATAAAGCATACCCATCAAGGATTTTGTAAGCACTCAATGAATGTTCTATAGTTTGAAACGACTAAGAACTATTTATTTATTTTGGAAATGAATTTATAATCATGTTTTGGGATATGGACAATACAAGCCTATTGGCAACTTTTGATGTCGAGGGTGGATTGTTAGCTACATGGTTTGATATAGTTACTTATACTTTTTTTTTTCCTTACATGCATATATCAAGAGAAAGACTTTCAGGTTAATTTATCTTTGGTTTTTGGTCAATTTTCATAATACTCGTCTCTGCTTCAACAAGGAAGGAACATTATTGCCAGTTTCTTTTAATATGATAATTTGAACAACCTATTGACCTAATGAATTTGTTTTTAAACAGTCAATTGATTTATTGTTTATGCAAAAAAAGTAGTAGATTTTATCCAAGGGACTTCATAATATGAAAAGCTTTCTTTCATATTCATCTTTAAAAGAACATATCTAATAATATGCAAATGGTCTTTTTTAATTCATTTTATTGATCTCTATTTTGTTTGATCCATACTAGTGTATAGGTAATATAGTTTCCTTTAAATATAATCTGAACAACATGTGGACTTACTCACTAGTTTCATCAATTCAATTTTGAGGACACATGTATTATCCATACCATTTTACTTTACTAACCAAATTCACATTGTGTCCAATGTACTTGTTTTACTTGGTTTCATTGTCTTTGGTGAAAATCGTTATCATCATTACTCCTGTATTTGTGCATCAATAAAGTGCCCAATTTTGATTTATGTTCTGGCATAATAGAGGTGGCTTCTTTTTACTACTTTCTAAGATCTGATTACATAGAATCAGTTTTCATTCGACGTATTATTATTGGAAATCTAATATAGGTCCAATTTCGAACCAATTCTTCTCCTTTTGACTTTTTGGATTCATGAGTATCGCCTACTTGTAAATAACAGGGAGCTAGAGGGAGCTCCACGTTGAAATCATTAAATCTCACTTTGTATTTAAATGCCTTGCGATATATCATGTGAAATATTGAAACGATTTTATGATATCATTTGGAACAATATAATTATAGATTTTCAAAAAAATAGAAGTTTCATAACACTTAAGACCCCATTTTCATACAACTAAGAATGGTATTATATAGTATGTTTCATTAACGAAACTACAATGTTTTTTTTAAATCTTTGTAAATATTATTGTTGTATAATTACTGATCACTTGATATCATTCTATGGTAGGTTATAGGATGTAAATAATTTTATACACTGTTTAATTATGTTTTTTTGGTTTAATAACGAGCTATGGTTAATAAAATTCATGTTTTATGAAATGGAAATGGAAATATATCATATAATTATATGTGAGATTATTTGTATGTATAACTAATAAAATGTCTATTTCACCGATGCAGAGAAACATTACACACCAAAGGTTGGGAGCTGAGTTCCATAGTATTATTTTCTTATGCATGTAGAATACATGATTGGAGTTCTTTTCTCCCTGCAGTGGAATTGAACTTTTATGAGATTTAGTTAATTACTAGATATAGAATGATCCTTGGAAAATTTCATTATGAGTTTGTTTTTTGAATGAAAAAATAATAATATAGGGTTAGTGATATAGTTGTAAGAATAAAATAGTTCCTTTTATTACTTGTATAAAAATTCTAATACTCTTTAGGATTAGATTGATAATGTTTTCAATGAGCTTAAAAAACATTTCATGGAAGTCATAATTTGTTTTATGAGGACTATAAATTAAAATATATGGAAACAAAGTAAACAATAACTATAGAATATGAGATATACACTAACAAGCTAATATCCAAGTCAATCCTAGAATGATCATGAGAGGTGTGAGAAGATTCATTTCTGACAGATTGACGACGAGGTTTGGATGAAAAAACCAAGAGGAAGTTGGTTGTGGCTATGAAGGGAGGAGAGTCGGGTAGGGCCTCAACCCCACCCAAGGTTTCATTTGAGGAGGTTTAGATTGGAAGTACCCTGATATCGCTGACTTAAATGGGAGGAGAGGGATTAGGTGAAAACTGTAATGATAAGAAAGGGAGATATGGAAAGTGTGTGCCCTGGACATTTCTGGTCCCTGGATTTCACATCTGATCATCAATTTTGAGGGACCGTATCCATTATATGAAGGATCATGCATTTATTGGTAAATTTTTTGGAATTATGAATTCTAAAAAATGACTCATCTCGTGGATAAATTCTACCTAGAAACCTAGAGGGAATTTTGACCTACATCTTAGATCGAAGGGTTTTTTCATGGTAAGCTTCATTAGTTTGGAAGATCAAAATAGGTTTTGGACAACGACCCATAATTTTTCTATTCCTAGGGTATCTTCCTAAGACCCTAGAAGGAACATTTTAACCTAGAAAGAGAAGACATGAGAACGGAACCAGTATAGATAAGGATGTACTCCCTATCAGGGGAATATTGGGCCCTAGAAATCTTGGAAGACATTGGAAATACCCTAGGAACATTCATAAAAAAAAATTAGGATATTAAAGCTAAAAGGTACATGACCTATCCGTGGATCTGTGTATATATGGATCTAACATAAGATTTACCCAAAGGTATATATCTATCTTGGGAAGATGAGGAGAAAAGGCAATCCTTAGAATATGAGAAACCCATTTTGATGTAGGAAATGCCATGATTATGGTCATCTCTTCATGGATTTCCCCCAAAAATCATCACCACCTCAACCATGGCAGAGTTGTGAAGTGGAGGACCTAGGTTTTTCTAAGGTGTAACAGAAGAAAAAGGGAGCGAAGTGACCGAAAGCACCAAATTTCCCCAAACGTCTCAGTATTGCTAACAAGTTTGCAATCCTGGAAGAGCCTCAAGAGAAAGAGGAAACTCCTGAAACAATAGAAGAAAATAAAGGAAAACATTGTGTGAAAGAGGAGGAGTCATAAAAGGGAGAAGAGGTTCCAACAGTTAACTAGTTGCAGGGAATGGAAATAGAGGAAGAAGGATATGATATGGACCTTGGGGATCAATATCTATATGGAACCGAATAGGTATGCGATAGACAAGGTAAATATTTCATTCCTTAAGAAAAATTTTCTTTATTGCACAATGCGATAATTAAATTCAAGGCCTAGAATTCTTTGGCAATAGTGACTAGATCACTAAAAGAAAACAAAATGAAACTGGGTGAGACCAACAAGAAATATGGGCAATCAAATAGCGGAAGTAGGTGTTAAGTTAGCCGAATTAGGCTAGTACCCTGCCATCAAGGAATCCCTTTGGATTTGATCTCTCTACCCTCATATTTCTCGATGAATATTTTAACATGGAATATATGTAGGCTTAGTATCCCTCATAAACTAAAAATTTTGAGGCAGGTAGAAAGGATTGGAGGAATTGTTCAAGTACTGGGATAGATGCGTCTAGGTGGAAGGAGGATTAAGTATTTTATCAGACTTGACATAGGTCTCCCTGACTTGTTTTGAAGCTTCTCATCACTCTCTATCCATGTATTTTCATATTTTGGGCACCTCGATCCGAGGTTTCCTAAATAATGTATATGATCCTCACACCCCGTCTCAAAAAGATGGTTTCATCAACTCTCTCAAGAAATTGAATCATATGGCAAGGGATAAACATTATATTGTGGGTGGGGACTTCAACATGATCACTCTTCTTGAGGAAAAGAAAGGAGGGTGGAGAATATTAGAATGGGAAAGTGTTCTCTTATGGGAGGTTATCCAAGAGAAGGGATTGGTAGATATTTCCATAGGAGAAAAAAAATTATACGTGGCATAATTGACAAGGATGGGAGAGGCATATTGCATCTCACTTGGATAGGTTTCTTGTTTCATAATCCCTTCTGGAACTTGGAATTGAACTATATTCCCTGGTTCTCCCCTCGGTTGGCTCAAATCACTAGTTAGTGTGTTTGTGGTAGAGTGGTCTGGGATCTTAGTTTAAAAAACCTTTTAGGTTTGAACATTTATGGTTGAGACACCTAGACTCCAAGGAAAAAGTACGTGAGCGGTGGAAAGAGGCCAGAAGGGTGGAAGGGCATAGCATTTATAAGTTCCATAATAAGCTCAAACTCATTAAAGATAAGATAAAGAAATGAAATAAAGAGGAATTTGGGAACATATTCAAAGATAAGGCCCTAATGGAAGAAAATTTAGGTCGCCTACGAAAACAAGAGATGAGGTACGACTTATTCCCTATGGTTCTTAAGGAGGAAGGGAGACTCTAGACCCATCTATAAAAGAGGGAGAAGCAAGAGGATATTCTTTCGAAACAAAAGTCGAGGGTCAAGTGGATTTAGGTGGGGGAAAAAAATACAAAATTTATTCATAGATCAACCATCTAGTATAGGGATGTCAATTAGATCCTTAGATTGTAAAGAGATAAAAAGGATTGGTTTAAAACAAGGGAATGCATTGGCAGGGAACATATTCATCATAGTATCCTGGAAAAACCAATCCAATATAGAAGAGTGGAACTCAAACGCATAACCTAAAACATTCCCATATGGTTACGAAAGCCAAGAATGACTTGTTAATGGGACTGATTCTCATGCAGGAGGTGGAAGAACCGATCGAACATATGGTTGTAGGTACAACTATTTACCCTGATGGATTCATGGTAAACCTTTTCCATGCATTCTAGGATCTGGTCAATGACAAGGTTTCGAAAATTATGGAATATTCCATAAGCACCCAACTTATCTTACTTGCTCTCAATGCCACCTTTCTATCCATCATTCAAAAGAAGGGAGAGGAAAACTCACTTGATCAGTTCTGTCCTATTTCCTAAAGTAATGTTATTTTAAAGATGATCACTAAACTCATTGGAAATTGATTAAAGTTTATCCTCCCTTTCACTATCTCCTTGGAACAATATAGTTTTGTGGAAGGGCACTAATTTATGGATGGGATCATTTTAAACCATGAGATTCTTCACTGACTCAAATCGATTGGAACTCATGGAATGATGCTAAAACTTGATATAGCTAAAGCTTATGATAATTTGAATTGGAAATATCTCTTGCTAAATTTCTGTGGTGATAGGTTATTGGTGATGTAATCGGAGAAACCACGGTATCGAAATGACCAAGTCCATGTTTCGAATCCATATCAAGGTCCATCATTAGGACACAGTCGAATGTGGAGAGAGTGAGAACCAATGTTAAATACTGGAACCGGGTAGAAATTCTAAGGTCGGCCGCGGAGACTAGGGTTTGCTAGGTCACAAAATATGCGGAAAAATTAATCTCTAAACCTATTTTTCCGAAATGTTGATTTTAATTATTTTTAACCCTAAAGTTTTTAATTGATTTGAAAAACCCCCAAATGCCCTAAAAACCCTTTAAAACCATAAAGTTTTAAATATATTATTGTTACTAACCATTTTTAAAAGCCTTAATAATAAACTTAAAAACTCTAAGTTTTTAAATTTTATTATTATTAATAACAAATTTAAAAACCTAATAATAAATTTAAAAACATAAAGTTATTAAATTTGTTATTATTAATGAATTTTAATTTTAATTATAATTAAGTTTTATTGAAAGGTGATCTCCTAGCTTAATTTTAGGATTTTAAACCAATTTTTTTTTCAAACCCTAAAGTTTTTAAATTGATTTTAAAAACAGTGAAAGCCCTAAAGTTTAAAACCCCTTTAAAACCCTAAAGTTTTAAATTTGATTATTATTACTAACAATTTTTAAAAACTTTTAATAATAAATTTAAAAACCTAAAGTTTTTAAATTTATTATTATTAAAAACAAATTTAAAAACCTCATAATAAATTAAAAAACCTAAAGTTATTAAATTTATTAATGAATTTTAATTATAATTAAAAGGTGTTCCTTTAGCTTAGTTGTAGGAATTAAATTTTAAAACTTTAAAATTAGATTTAAAAACCTTAAAGTTTTTAAATTTATTACTATTAATAACAAATTTAAAAAACTTTGATAATAAATTTTTAGAATCCTAAAGCCATTAAATTTATTTAAGATATTTTCTTAAGGCCTTTGGATTTCTAGAGGACTAGATTCAGTGGGTTTTGAAACTTGTCTCTTTGTCATTTTTATCCATCATCATTAATGGTGTTCCATAAGGGCTTATCCGCCCCACAAGGGGATATTGTCTCCACTTTTATATTTATTATTATGAGTGAGGTTTTAGGCACACTCAAAAAATTTAAGCATGCAGAGTGAACTATCTAGGGAATCAAGGTGCTACCAAAGGTGGAGATACAAACCCATCAACAATTTGTGGATGATACGATGGTAATGGACCATATGTCAATTTAGGAGGATAGGACCATCAAAATATGTTTATAGGAGTGTGGGGAAGCCTTTGTAATAGAATTTAATGAACACAAATATAAGGATTTTTTCTTCCATACCCCTAGAATTACGTAGATCAACATTTGTAGAATTCTAGGCTTTTGGGAGAGCTCCCTTCAAAAATGTTTTTTGGGTTCTCCCTAAAATGACTCCATCATCTGGAAGGGGTCTTGGTTGAAAGTTATGGAGAAAATGTGAAAGCATATAGCTATCTAGACATTGCGACCTATGAATCTAACAACTTTTTTAGTCCTAGAAAAGTCGATTCTTTAGGCCATGCCCATTTATTTATTTTTCAGTATGGCAGCACCAAAGGCTATTTTAAAAGAAATGCCATGAGCGGAAATTTAAACTCAAAATGGGCCTCCTAAGGAAAATTAATAAAATAATACTTAAAATAATCAAATAATATTTATTAATTTTGGAGGAAGAAGAGCAAAAAGTACTTTTTTGTTCATATTTTTGACATATCTCCCTCTATTTTTACTCAAATTTTGATCAGAAGAGATTGTTGGATGCGGAATTAAATTACACATCCAACGAGTACCCACTCTATATAATTTTGATGGGCCCCTCTACCTCAAAAACCACATATACTTGAAAAAACGTGATGATGATGTCATCATCACATTTTTTCAGGTATTTCTTATTTTTGGGGTAGCAAGGTCTGTCAAAAGTATGCTGAGTGGGTACTCGTTGCATGCAGAATTTAATTCCACATCCAATGAGCTCTATTGATTTAAATTTGAGTAAAAACATAGGGAGATATGTCGTTTTTTTTTATGATACCTATCCCCAAGTTTATATTAAAAAATTGTTTAAGAGGTGGACCCTTTTTTAATATTAAAGCATTTTTATTGGCTAATAAATGATGACATGGAATTTGTATTATTTTTGGAAGGCCCATTTTAAATTGGAATTTCCTCTAATGGGAATATCCAAAAAAGATTCATTTTGAGTGGAGGAGAGAACCATGTAAAATGGGCCTTGGTCAAATGGGACATGGTATATACTCCCAAAACTAATGGGGGATTAGGATTATAGGATCTGTAGGTGATGAATTTGATTAGTGGGGAAACATTATGGTGGTGTTGGGTCACATATGCTCAGGAACCATGCACCAAAATATGGAATTGCAAATATGTTGAAGGATGGGAGAATAACAATCTCGTCTCTTATGTTGAAGAAAAGCAGGGATCCCATATATGGAATTCGGCCTAAAAGGGGAGGAGGATAATTAACGAAAATAGCTTATGGGAGGTTTGTAATTTAGAATTGGCCCTTTCTTGGGAGGATTCTTGGAAACAACTCTCGCAGTTTGATACAAACCCTTACACTCCACTTCTTCACAAGAACTGCAAGGATCATCAATTAGTAAGAGTTAGATATTCCTAGGAAACATAGGTGGAGTTGATGGGTTTCAGAAGATGGATTCCAAGGTCTCTGTGGGAACAATTAGTAAATCAGGAAGATATTTTAATAGTAACAGGGTCTCTTCAGGATTGTTTCAACCACATCAATGAAAAACAATATAAACTTAGGTGGGGAATGTTCCCCAAAGGTTCCTTATTCATTCAAGAAGCCTACAACATAGAAGGTAGGTTTACTAAGGCCTCGGATAGCCAAGCCTAGAGAAATTTGTGTAAGGTAAAGTTATGGACCAAGATATAAACTTTTGTTTGGTTATTACTACAGAGAATAATTCTAATGGGAGAAAACCTAAATAAAAGAGGTCTTTATGGGCCTTAATAGTGTTCTTTATGCAAACAAAGTGAGGAAACATTGGACCATCTGTTGGATAGTTTCCCTTTTTCTAGCTCGCTTTAGGACAAAGGTGCTTCTATATTTCATCATTCTAGTAGAATGAGGGGAAGACTGGATATCATAATGAAAAATTGGCCACAACAAACTTTTTCAAATGTGATTGTAACCGGATCTAGTGCATCCTCCCAAGCTTTGTTGTGTGGGAAACCTAGAAGCACACAACCAGTAGATTTTCAAGGATGTCTCACATATTGTAAATAGAGTGTGGGAAGCCATATGGGTAGAGATCTTGGAAATTATTTAGCTAGGGTCATAGATGGAAGTGGATTGGAAAGACTAGGGTGGAGAGCCTTATATTAAATAATTGGGGAATTGAGGGACTGATGCAATGCTGGGGACAAACCTTCCCTTGGTGGTTTTGTCCTGAATGGTTGGAAGCCTCGTGTGACTAGTTGTTTCAAGATAAAATTTGCCACTACCTCTAAGGAAACCCTAGGAAGTATGGCTTCACTGGAACTATCAGGGACAATGATGGGGCGATGAAATCCTTTGTCTATGGTGGCCTTAGTCATGACACAACCAATGCTACTGATATGGAAGGTATCATTTAAGGGATTGGGGTTTCTCAGCAGTAGGGTTGGATCTTGTTGGTAGTCAAAGGTAATTACCAAATGGTTATCATAATGGCAGAGCAAATTCACAATGACATGTCATACTATAGGGTCTCATCAAGTTGGCATCTAGATTACAGGTTGGAGCAGGTAGAATAATTGGTAAGGAGGATGCATGGATTATCTTTTAACCATGTAAGATGAGAAGGAAACAAGGTGGTGGATACCCTAGCTAATGCGGGAATGGAGTTCCATCAAATTACCATTGGCAATGCTTGGGAGGATTTCCTAATGAGACACTTGGAGTGGCGTGTAAGTCATTGGTGCCCACAAACAAGGCTAGTTAAGAGGGTGGTATCATGCAAGAGCTCGTGTTGGCCGATGAGCAAAGAAAGTGTCTATTGTCTAATTTGTACGATCAAGTGGTGTTCCAGTGGGATGAGACAAATTCCTTTAAACCTAATGAATAGTTTCAATGTGTGGAGTTATGACTCTCATGTTGTCCGTATGATGGGCTATCAGTGAGGGGGGTGGAAAATCTCATCTTTTATGTGATAAATTGGTGGTAGGGAAGAACTAGAGGATGGTTGAGCTCAATTGTGCTACTCAAGAAATAATCATGGAAAGTAGGAAGTTATTATTTATGTCATCCCACTCCATGCCCATGCAATTGTGTGTTTCTCTTTCTTTGTTTCTATTTCTAAGGTGATGGATTTTATTGGTTATCACCTTGTGAGTTCAAGCGATCATGGAGTAGGGGAAGTCCAAGGCAAGGGTTGGGGGGGGGGGGGGGGGGGGGGGGGGGGGGGGGGGATAAAAGGAAAGGGGACTCATCAGTCAAGGTCCAATCATCCCTTGGGTATTCATGGACATATCACATGGGATCAACATAGCGTGGAATGGGAATCAAAGTACTTCCATCTTGGTTTAACTTCGGAGGTGCAAGCCCAGAATTTTAGTGTTGAGAAGCACCTATGGGACTAGTTGAATGAAAAGAGCCTTAAATATCAAATCAAGGGGATTGAAGTATGGTTCATGGACCCTGCATCTTGTCTTGGGATTTATGAAAGAATAATCACTCTATTCTGGGAGATGAAAAACCTTCTCGTCCATGTTTTGTGGGAACTTATGGATGAAGAAGAGGGATATGGTACTATGGCCCCCTATTGGATGGCTCATCATACAAAGTGTAACACCTTGGTTTTGACCCCCTTTGAATTAAACATACATGATACATATATTGTAAATAATCATGGTGCAGAGCTAAAGGCAAAGGCCCCACCATCGATCTAGTTATGTTATGTTTCAGATAGAAATTGTCACCGATGGTATATCGGGACATGCGGCATACATATTAAGTTGTGGCATCATGTAACTATACATATTTAATGAGTTCACTGCAACCAAATTGAGAAGGGGCGTGATTCCTAAGGATAAGGAGGGGGAATGCTGAACATTGAGCCATGGGGGGGAAATCCATGTGTCACCATTCTTTTGCTCACCTTCCTTTGTCTCATTCAACCACCAGCTTAGTTATTCTATTATTAGTTTGGGCAGTTAATAGTTGGTAGGAAAACCACTACTATGCCCATGCCTTCACTCTCTCCACGACGCACCTTTTGGGTTGTGGATGGTCTATCCACTAGGGAGATCGTGAGTCTGTTCATTTTCCCTCACACTGAGCAAAGTTAAAAGGGGACCGCAATTCATTGATTAGGGTTGGTTCATTCTCCTCTGCCTCATGGATTGTTGGCTTGTGAGTTGGTTCTTCCTTCTCTCACAAAGTTGTTAGTATGCGGTGGTGTTCATCCTCATGTTCACATAGAGAGTTTGTGTCTTTTCCACCATTTTCAGACTATGTAATGTTCTTTTTTTCCATCATTGAATCGTGGCTATGATTTTCATCCACAGTTCTGTGGGTTGCGTCTTTTTCCCCCATGTTTATATTGGGAGCCTATTCATTTCCCATTTCGGTTGGTGTAAGTTCTCCAACGACTCCATTGGGGATTGTGTGCTCTAGGTTCATGGATGTTCATGGGCTATTGTTTGCCATGATTGTTGGACTGTGTTTTTCCCATGTGATGTTGTAGGTTACCATGGAATCATTTTGGCCATGATAGGGCCAAGAACAATTCAGGGATTTTTTTTCCCCTGTTAAAGCTTGAATAGCTTTTTTGCTGCATGCATGCAGTGGCGTTGTCCTTGGAATACATTGGAGTGGTGAATGAGGGCTTGATGTGCTTGATAAACCTGGTGATTTGGGAACCAGACAAATAGAGCTAGTGGGTTGGATTTCTTCTCCACAACCCTTGAATAGCACTGGAAGGGAGATTAGGGTCTAAGGGACTGTGTTGAAAAGAAAGGACTGATTTCCTTGTGTTGGGTGTGTGTGGGTGTCCTAGAAGCCAAGTTGGTTCTGGTGTAGGTTTCCTTAGCTCTTTAATGAGATCACCAACTTAGCATTTAGCATTTCCCAGCTCCTAGATGGTCTGATAAACCCACCTTTGTTGGCTTGGTTGATCTGTTGTTCGTGTGATAAACCCAACTGTGTTGGCTTGGCTGAACTATGTACCAAGCTGAACTATGTACCCTTGTGGTGTTGTTATCCTTGGCTATGTGTTAGCCTTTTAGTTCCTAATTCCTTGGGGAATCATGCCTAGCTAAGGGGTGGTAGCGTTGCTGAGAGATAAAAGAGCACGTGGGCCTATGGTTGGGTGGAACGTTGCAGCGATGTAGCTGGCTGCGGGACAAGTCCTTATTAAGATAAGTATTATTGCCTGACTTGTGTCTGTAATCGTATTTACCATTGATGAATGATAATGTACATAATGAATGCTAAATTGTATATGAATGCATGTCGTTTTTCTTTCGCTATGTGTATGAATGATTAATGCATCATAGTATGTTTTATGTTTTAAGTAATCTTGTTACAGCATTATATGTACATATCTTCATGTTCATGGGGCTAGATGCATGGATGATTGATGTATAGTAGCATCCTCTTTGTTGGTTGGAGGGTCAGGGATGATACAGTGTGGTATCAGAGCTCTGGTTGCAGCATGGGCCTGAATGGGCCGTGAAGATGCAATGACAGAGTGTATGTTGCAGCATTTCGGCCTTAGAGGGCCATGTGAAACAGTCAATAGAGGTAGGTTTCCTACTGCCCAGAATAAACTAGGATAAATGGGTGATGACAAGAAAATTCCCAAAAATTTTCTAAGTGCTAGAATTGTTGGCTCATCGGAAACCTTAGTGCGAAGTTTTTTCGATGTAGCGGAAAAAATAGTCTGAAGGTCACCCGATGTATGAGAATCGAAAAAAGATTGTGGAAGGAATTGCATTTGTCGCTCGTCAACCCATCGAAGAACTTAGTCCGAAGTTCCTCCGACATGGTGGAAGTGTTAGTTTGAAGCCCACTTGATGGTGAAAGGTTTTGTGAAATTTTTATCAAGTGTTAAAATCGTCAGTGCATTAGAGAACTCAGTGAGAAGTTCTTTCGATGCAGTGAAAGAAATAGTGTGATGACCATGTGGTGGACGATAGCCGGCAAAAAAAAATTCACAATTTCGCTAAGGTTCATCGGCTGTCGGTGGAAGATAGAGGATGGGGTAGCCATAGTTTTGGTAGAGATCAGCTGAAGACCACCGAAACACCGTCTCCACTTAGCGAAAACAACCTTCGATGTTTTGACTATCGACGATTGATAATGAATAGGAGAGGGTTGAGCCGATGAAGCGGCGGAAGAGAAGAGTCTGACTAAAGAAAAAATTTCTGAAAATTTGTCTAATTCATAAAATCATCGGTGATCGGCAATGATTAGATGATCGCATCTCCCATGCCTAGAGGATCAAGTTGTCGACATAGAGAAAATTTTGGTGACTACATCGAAAAAAGTTAGATGATATTGCACCGCCATTGTGGATGGATAGACAACTATGATTTCGATGGGTAGAGCCTCCGACCACTATTACAGAGAGAAATTCCTATGTCTTGGGGTACCACAATAGACAGCCTGACTCCAGAAATCAATCCTTTCCAATATGCAATAGAAATTAAATATCTAACACTAAAGGATAAGACCTCGTACCTTAGTCTAGACAGTTGAAGTAGATCCCCGTTGAGCTTTCCAACTTCAGCTTGTATTGATTAATCACTTCCTTAACAACAAGTAAACAAGAAAAGCATACTATATATATTGGTGTTAGATCTATTCTAGCATATATAATCAACAATGTATAAACATTTGAAAACATCCATGGATAAAATACTCATTCAAACATACATTATTGGACAGGAAAAGATATTTCTATTAATATAAAATCAGAGATTACAATGGATACAACCTCTGTCGACACATCTGCAAATCAGATAAATTGAATCCCCCACTTGGGCCTCCACCACCTCAATCCTCCATCTCTCGATAGTGTTACCACCTAAGTTGCACTTAGTGGTTTTCTATCAAGTGAGCCCGGTGAACCGAACAGGGATAACTTGTTCGAACTTCAGAGAACCTTCAGTCTTGCTTCCAGGAAGCTTTATTGTATCATATCACATGTTCATACCCCATGGGGGAATTGTAATAAATCTTCTAGCATGATAGTGTCTTTAAAGGACTCAGTATCTTAGACTTTATTTGTCAATCCGATCAGGCCAGGGTGTTTTTTCCCTTGGTTATTATTGGTTGTTGAACAAACGACTGATAATTTCAGAGTTTTTCACTCCATACCTCCAAAGTTGGGGTGGTTGGCTTGGCATTTAGGCCTATTGAGGTTATTAGAGTCTATGTGTCAATGTATAAACATACTAGACATCATTTTTGAGTCATATGAACATGTCTAAGTCCCCCTAGGTGTTTTTCAATTTTTCAATTTTTTAGTTTTTTCAGTGTTTTTTATTAAATTTTAATTTTTCCAAAACTTAGGCTATTTTTTAATAGTTTAATTGGAAAATTTGATTTTGTAATAAAAGTGGGCCAAATAATTAGTTTCAGTCATGTAGGTGCTCATTTTAAAGCTAAGAGCACCATGTAAACCCATGGACCCACTGTTTCCTAGTTTTGAGTGATTTTCCATCACTCAGGTCAGAAAGCCCCAAAAATCAATTATTGATTATTTTAATTAATAAATTGATGAATAATGGAGCAAATCCAAAATCATAAATCAATGGATTCTCATCCAATTTGATTGAAATCAGTCAGATCTGAAGCAGATTGACTGGATCTGACAAATCCTTGACTGAAGGAGGTGATCAAATGAGATCCAGAGTTGATCTTGAGCATCCTTTATGAGGAATTTCTCCCTCCCTCTCTCCTCAACATGATTTTGGCTCAACTGGATGATTTTTGGTGGATTCTTCAGTCAACAGGTTGAGGTGTCAGTCAGATCAGCCCCCCGATTGACAGTTGCACTTAGTGAGACTCAGATATGGCTCAACTAGACACAGATCAGGCATTGATGGACTCTCCATTAGTTGATTTCACTTGATTCCATGAGTAATTGCGCCCCCCCTAGGCTGGATGGCCTGTAAATTGTATATATCCAGGCACAACCTCCTCTTCCAAGCTAGTTAGAACTGGGATTGAGGTGTTGTTGCTCTTGTGCCGTATTGTTTTTTCATTATGGAATAAAGAATCTTTGGAGGCAAGATCTATGGTGTAATGCTCTTCATGTGTCGATGTTGATTGTCAAATGCTTATGAGGTATAATATGCTTTTTTTTATCATTACTTTGCTGGTTAATTGATGGCCTTGAAGGAGAGATCTCCATCCTGTTAGGGTAAGAGTTTATTCTATTTTTATTTATGCTCTTACTGCTGCTTGTTCTAGATCTATTGGATTTGTATGTATTTTAAGTTTAATTGCATGCTTTCCAATCATGCAGCACCTATGTTTTAACCATCTGTCTGTGCAAGGATTTTTAAGTTGCAGATGATCTCGCTGGTAGAAGAGGTTGAGCTGGTTTGAATCTTCCTCATATTTAGTATCTTATGAATTACATAGTCCCTCGGTGTTCCACCAAAGAGGAATCCAAAGCCCAACATTTCCAGGCTTCAAACACTCTTTCTCTCTCTTCCTCCTTTAAAAATTATTAAACTTTCCTCAAACTGGTTACTTTAAGGTTTCTTTTTAAATCTGATCTATATCATAAGGAAAATCATACATAGATCTAATTAGAAATATCCCTTCAAATTTTCTAGATCTTATTTTCATTGTGCACATAAAGTTCAAATTCAAGAGATTTAGCTAAAATTGCCTTAGTTTCGCAAGTAGCTTATTGAAAAATTAATAAATTGTTGTTAAGGTAGTTTCTTTTGCTGTTAAATAATTTTAATATTCTGAAATAAGTGCTTTTATTGGATGCAAAAATAGAAATCCAAGATCCCAAGGAAATCTTTCTTTCCTTGGTTCCTTTTTGGTCAGTTTAGCTAGTTTAATTATATTAATTTTTTGAGATAAAGTATGCTGACCCAAAGGCAGTATTAAAGTGCTTTGGGGCATTTTTTATTCTAATTATCTTTATTTCATTTATCAGGTCTGACAAAGAATAAAGGAAGCTGCTGTCCAAAGTGGCTTTTGGAGCGCTCAAATCCCCCTAGGGGTCTCTCTTTTGTCACATAATTTGTAATTTTTTTTGTATAAAATGTAATATCTTGGTTTCAGCCTGTATAAGGACCAAGAAATCTCTATTTTATCAGTGATTTTATATTGTAACCTTTGTAATAAAATCATCCTTTGAATAGGCTCTTTCGAGCCCATTCCCCATCCCCCTGGGGGGGATTCGCGTCAGTGCCATTTTCGTCGTTTTCTGCTTATTTCCTTTCACTAGAATTGATCTGATTTGCAGGATAGTATATTTGATCTTGTTGTTAATTCCATATTCCATATCTTACTTTCAAAAGTAATCATAATACTTACCCCACGATTTCCCGAGTGACCCGAAAGGGGAAAGAGATTCGTGGTAGGTTTAATTAGAAAACCATATTTGTGTAGTTGTTTTTTTTATCATTTGTTTTTCAGCAGATTTAAAATTAACCCCTCCTTGATTCCTCGATTGAGATCCACTTGGATCGAAAGAGTTTCTTGGAGGCTTTTCTTTTAAACAAGGACAGATCTCTTAATAACTTATTAAAATTTACAAGACTACAGTGTGTATGCACTGCACTTGGCTGTGGTTCATTTGATTAGTCAAGCTATATCAAAATCGCTTGGGTGACTAGCATAATTAGGACTCACCCTCCCCAATTAACAAACCATCAGGTGAAAATCCAACACCTCGATCAAACCTTTACAGTGGCAAAATACCCAAAGGAAGCGGGAACCTACTGAAAAGTGACCTCGGGGCACCGATCTTTGTCACACCCTAACGAGTGCATTACGAACATAGCCCCAGAGACTCCATTTTAGCCCACATATTCCTTGCGGGTAGCCGTATAGGCTTTGTTTTGGACATACTCCAAGTACTCTCGGGTATATCTGGAGTCCCCCTTTAGCCTAATTTAATCAATTCATACTTCATTTTTAACTTAAAACATACCAAGATGCAATCACAAAACATTTATTCCAAACACATGCAAGCACACTGATCTCTTTTGACTCCATTATTAAGGCACTGGTCCTTTTTGCTTCATATATATATTGTGTATCGACTTTGTGCTTTCGTGTGTATCTTCGTATTTTGTCATCTTGATTGTTTATAGTTAAAATTTTCAAACTCCTAAATAACTAATTCAGTACAACATCATTACACTAAGAAATCATCCTTAGTAACTTAATAGGGTCTACCCCGGTTGGCTTCGTTAGGATTTGAGCCTAAACGGAGGAGTCAAGAACAAGGTGACAGCCTTGACTCGAGACTTGCCCCCAAGGACACACCAAGTGGCTTGAAGATTTCTGCCACGTGATCCAGGTGTGTGAAAAGGCAGCAACACTTTTTGGAGCCGTTGCTGGGGATAAATCTTTTTATTCCCGAGTACGACTTTTGTTTTCTTCCTTTTTGTTTTTTCTTTGTTTGATGAATGCTTAGAGTAGATCTTTAATTTTCATCTGGCGACTCCACTGACCTTTTTTCAGTTTTTATTTTTACAAAGAAAAGCAAAAAATAAGTTTTGTGAAAAGATTTATAAATGCTTATTTTTCTATTTCACATGGAGACTCCATTGAAGGGATAAAACCCTGTTTTCTCATAAACCTGTGAAGTTTTGTTGTGTGTAGATGAGCCCATGCAACATGTTAAAACCTTCAAAGCTCATCACTTGACAGCTTCACCTTGTCAGTACAAGGTTTAATCATTATATCAAATGGATACTATTTGGGATAAATTAAAGGAGAAATGTGGTGCCCAGTTAACCTTAATGTTTCAACCTATTGATTTCTCGAACATCCCGGGTTTTCCTAACTATGATGATGGTATGGGTGATGCATATAAATGGCTTCCAACATTTCACAGAGATTATGGTGACTCGGCCATCTGGCATGTCAGATCTTTCCTTCAGTTGATTGCTAACTTCAATATTATTTATGAAGACAATATCATGGAGATGTTTGCTAGAACTTTTCAGGATGAGGCTGATTACTGGTTCTATCAAGGCCTTCCTGATAAATGTATAACTTCTTTTCCAAGCTTCCTTTGGATGTTTTTAGAGCAGTGGCATGATGGTAGGGGTAGTATGAATGGTTTAAAAAATTTCCTTGAAAAGATCTATACTTTCTACCTATCTGAGACAGAGTATCACACGGAAACATATGATGAACATTTTTCCATGATACAAAGTATTGAAGACTTGGAGTCACTTCTTGAACATTTAAGTGAAGAAGAGGTTCATGATACTCCCATCAAAAAGCATCCTAGAAATTATTTAAGAGATGAAGAAATTAAGTGTCTTCTTAAAGAAAATGAGGAAACTCCCAATACACAACAAGATTCTGAGGAAGGGAAAATCCAAGATGATCATATTGAAGAGCTCCAGGAGGAGCCCATGATGGAACACATTGTTGAAGACTCTCCTCATGTCACCATAGCTGAAGACATTGAAGATTTGGTGTATCCTCAAGTGTGCTGCAATGTTGATACCTTTCCAGAAAGCCCTCTAGAGAAGTCCACTAAGCAATACATACCAAGTGATCCCATTGAATATGTCCAAAAAATATCCTTAATTGAAGATAATATTGAATATCCTCTTCATGATATCATAACAAGAGCTTATAAAGAAACCTATGATAAGATCAGTATGTTGTGTAGTGACACTAGACCTTGTTCTCCACATGTTGATGAAAGTTTGGAAAGTTTATTACCTTGTAACATTTTCTTTGAAGAAGATGGTTATGAATACAAGGAGGACATGGATAGGCAAGAGCATGATGCCATCAATGAAGAGTCCCCCACATATGACATGGATGGGAGTGATTACTATTGGAATTTCATAGATAGTCCAACTTGTGAAAATCTTACAGAGAATCCCATCCATGATATGTCCGACAATGGGAGTGTCTATTCAAAAATTTGTGGAAGACCAATCTATGATACATCCATAGAGGGAATCACAGATCTTGATGCCTGGGAAAACCTTAGTATGGAAGAGGAGCATTCAACATTTTCATGTGATCATTCAAAATCATACCATGTACAGCCGCACAAGGGTATTAGCTATGAAGACATTGAGAAACAGTATTGTGAAAAGTCAGATGTAATGTAGTCAGTGGAATATTAGTCTCAGCCATCTTTTTCACATATACAGGTTCCTTATGATTTGGAGCTACATCGGGCTTGTGCAAGAAGTTATCATTTGATAAGCCTCGATGATCAGTATGATGATGTAGTCAATCTGCTTCATCATTTTGATTGGTATATCAGTCCTATCTAGTCATGGATAGAAGCAGCCTGCATGAGCACATACAAGTTGAGGAAGAATTTTTATGACATTGTTCATGCCTATGATCTCCCATCCATCCCGCCCATCCTGAATCATCATGCAGGTTTGCATTTTCTGAATAAGGTATCCTTACTTTGGCTGGTAACCAAAGACAAGGAAATTTTTTTTATGTTAATAAAATGCTTAGGTGGTTACACTGGATTTCTGATTACACTTAATCCTTTTTATATCATGCTTAGAGTAGGAAAATAAGCTCCTTCAAAGAGAGCATTTACTTTCTGCATTTCTATTTTTAGCTATAATAAAACTTTGCTTCTTTTAGTTAGTTACATTTATGTTGTTTAAATAAATCAACTTAATGGTTAATTTGGTTTTTTATAAAACTTGTGCTACTGAGGTTTTTCCTGTCAAGTTGAGATGTTTTTACAGGGTATATAAACCAGAGATTCTGATGTTCTCGTATCCTCTCCTTGCCTCAAAAGACTAGATCGAGCACACGTCCCACAATTGGAGCCAGAATGTTACCACCTAAGTTGCACTTAGTGGTTTTCTATCAAGTGAGCCCGGTGAACCGGACAGGGATAACTTGTTCAAACTTCAGAGAACCTTCAGTCTTGCTTTCGGGAAGCTTTATTGTATCATATCACATGTTCATACCCCATGGGGGAATTGTAATAAATGTTTTAGCATGATAGTGTCTATAAAAGACTCATTTTCTTAGACTTTATTTGTCAATCCGATCAGCCCAGGGTGCTTTTTCCCTTGGTTATTATTGGTTT
>LPNX011208257.1:70893-81934 GCA_001517045.1 Pseudotsuga menziesii | reverse complement strand
CATCACTCAGGTCAGAAAGCCCCAAAAATCAATTATTGATTATTTTAATTAATAAATTGATGAATAATGGAGCAAATCCAAAATCATAAATCAATGGCTTCTCAGCCGATTTGATTGAAATCAGTCAAATCTGAAGTAGATTGACTGGATCTGACAAATCCTTGACTGAAGGAGGTGATCAAATCAGATCGAGAGTTGATCTTGAGAATCCTTTATGAGGAATTTCTCCCTTCCTCTCTACTCAACACGTTTTTGGCTCAACTGGATCATTTTTGGTGGATTCTTCAATCAACAGGTTGAGGTGTCAGTCAGATCAACCCCCCGATTGACAGTTGCACTCAGTGAGATTCAGATCTGGCTCAACTAGACATAGATCAGGCATTGACGGACTCTCCATCAGTTGATTTCACTTGATTCCATGAGTAATTGCACCCCCCTGGGGCTGGATGGCCTGTAAATTGTATATATCCATACAGCCTCCTCTTCCAAGCTAGTTAGAACTAGGATTGAGGTGTTGTTGCTGTTGTGCTGTATTGTTTTCTCATTCTGGAATAAAGAAGCTTTGGAGGCAAGATCTATGGTGTAATGATCTTCATGTGTGGATGTTGATTGTCAAATGCTTATGAGGTATAATATGCTTTTGTTTATCATTGCTTTGTTGGTTAATTGTTGGCCTTGAAGGAGAGAGCTCCCTCCTGTTAGGGTAAGAGTTTATTCTAGTTTGATTTATGCTCTTACTGCTGCTTGTTCTAGATCTATTGGATTTGTATGTATTTTAAGTTTAATTGCATGCTTTCCAATCATCTCTTTCGGCAGCACCTATGGTTTAACCATCTGTCTGTGCAAGGATTTTTAAGTTGCAGATGATGTCGCTGGTAGAAGAGGTTGAGCTGGTTTGAATCTTCCTCATCTTCAGTATCTTATGACTGAGATATTACCTCGGTGTTCCACCAAAGCGGAATCCAAAGCCCAACATTTCCAGGCTTCAAACACTCTTTCTCTCTCTTCCTCCTTTAAAAATTATTAAACTTTCCTCAAACTGGTTACTTTAAGGTTTTTTTTTAAATCTGATCTATCTCATAAATAAAAGCATACATATATCTAATTAGCAAGATCCCTTCAAATTTCTAGATCTTAGTTTCATTGTGCACATAAAGTTCAAATTCAAGAGATCTAGCTAAAATTTCCTTAGTTTCGCAAGTAGTTTATTGAAAAATTAATAGCTTGCTATTAACGTAGTTTCTTTTGCTATTCAATAATTTCAATATTCTGCAATCAATGCTTTTAATTGGCTGCACAAACAGAAAGCCAAGATCCCAAGGAAATATTGCTTTCCTTGGTTCCTTTTTGGTCGGTTTAGCTAGTTTAATTATATTAATTTTTTGAGATAAAGTAGGCTGACCCAAAGGCACTCTTAAAGTGATTTGGGCAATTTTTTATTCTAATTCTCTCGCTTTTGTTTAGCAGGTATGACAGAGAATAAAGGAATCTTCTGTCCAAAGTGTCTTTTGGAGCGCTCAAATCCCCCCAGGGGTCTCTCTTTTGTCACATAATTTGTAAATTTTTATGTATAAACTGTAATATCTTGGTTTCAGCCTGTATAAGGACCAAGAAAGTTCTGTTTTATCAATGCTTTGATATTGTAACCTCTGTAATAAAATCATCCTTTGAATAGGCTCTTTCGAGCCCATTCCCCATCCCCCCTAGGGGGTTTCGCGTCGCTGCCATTTTCATCGTTTTCTGCTTATTTACTTTCACTAGAATTGATCTGATTTGTAGGGTAGTATATTTGATCTTGTTGTTAATTCCATATTCCATATCTTACTTTCAAAAGTAATCATAATACTTACCCCACGATTTCCCGAGTGACCCGAAAGGGGAAAGAGATTCGTGGTAGGTTTAATCAGAAAACCATATTTGTGTAGTTGTTTTTTTTATCATTTGTTTTTCAGAAGCTTTAAAATTAACCCCTCCTTGATTCCCCGATTGAGATCCACTTGGATTGAAAGAGGTTCTTGGAGGCTTTTCTTCTAAACAAAGACACATCTCTTAATAACTTATTAAAATTTACAAGATTCCAGTGTGTATGCTCTGCACTTGGCTGCGGTTCATCCGATCAGTCAAGCTGTATCAAAAGCACTTGGGTGACTAGCATAATTAGGACTCACCCTCCCCAATTAACAAACCATCAGGTGAAAACCTAACACCTCGATCAAACCTTTACGGTGGCAAAATACCCAAAGGAAGCAGGAACCTACTGAAAAGTGACCTCGGGGCACCGATCTCTGTCACACCCTAATGGGTGCGTTACGAACACAGCCCCAGAGACTCCATTTCAGCCCACATATTCCTTGCGGGTAGTCGTATAGGCTTTGTTTTGGACATACTCCAAGTACTCTCGGGTATATCTGGAGTCCCCCTTTAGCCTAATTTAATCAATTCATACTTCATTTTTAACTTAAAAAATACCAAGATGCAATCGTAAAACATTTATTCCAAACACATGAAAGCACACTGATCTCTTTTGACTCCATTATTAAGGCACTGGTATTTTTTGCTTCATATATATATTGTGTATCGACTTTGTGCTTTCGTGTGTATCTTCGTATCTTGTCATCTTGATTGTTTATAGTTAAAATTTTCAAACTCGTAAATAACTGATTCAGTACAACATCATTACACTAAGAAATCATCATTAGTAACGTAATAGGGTCTACCCCCCTTGGCTTCGTTAGGAGTTGAGCCTAAACGAAGGAGTCAAGAACAAGGTGACAGCCTTGACTCGAGACTTGCCCCCAAGGACACACCAAGTGGCTTGAAGATTTCTGCCACGTGATCCAGGTGTGTGAAAAGGCGACAACACTTTTTGGCGCCGTTGCCGGGGATAAATCTTTTTATTCCCGAGTACGACTTTTGTTTTCTTCCTTTTTGTTTTTGCTTTTTTTGATGAATGCTTAGAGTAGATCTTTAATTTTCATCTGGCGACTCCACTGACCTTTTTTTAGTTTTTATGTTTACAAAGAAAAGAAAAAAATAATTTTTGTGAAAAGAGTTATAAGTGCTTATTTTTCTATTTCACATGGCGACTCCATTGAAGGGATAAAACCCTGTTTTCTCATAAACCTTTGAAGTTTTGTTGTGTGTAGATGAACCCATGCAACATGTTAAAACCTTCAAATCTCATCACTTGACAGCTCCACCTTGTCAGTACAAGGTTTAATCATTATATTGAATGGATACTATTTTGGATAAATTAAAGGAGAAATGTGGTGCCCAGTTAACCTTAATGTTTCAACCTATTGATTTCTCAAACATCCCGGGTTTTCCTAACTGTGATGATGGTATGGGTGATGCATATAAATGGCTTCCAACATTTCATGGAGATTATGGTGACTCGACCATCTGGCATGTCAGATCTTTCCTTTAGTTGATTGCTAACTTCAATATTATTTATGAAGACAATATGATGGAGATGTTTGCTAGAACTTTTCAGGATGAGGCTGATTACTGGTTCTATCAAGGCCTTCCTGATAAATGTATAACTTCTTTTCCAAGCTTCCTTTGGATGTTTTTAGAGCAGCGGCATGATGGTAGGGGTAGTTTGAATGGATTAAAAAATTTCCTTGAAAAGATCTATACATTCTACCTATCTGAGATAGAGTATCACACAGAAACATATGATGAACCTTTTTCCATGATACAAAGTATTGAAGACTTGGAGTCACTTCTTGAACATTTAAGTGAAGAAGAGGTTCATGATACTCCCATCAAAAAACATCCTAGAAATTATTTAAGATATGAAGAAATTAAGCATTTTCTTAAAGAAAATGAGGAAACTCCCAATACACAACAAGATTCTGAGGAAGGGAAAATCCAAGATGATCATTTTGAAGAGCTCCAGGAGGAGCCCATGATGGAACACATTGTTGAAGACTCTCCTCATGTCACCATAGCTGAAGAAATTGAAGATTTGGTGTATTCTCAAGTGTGCTGCAATGTTGATACCTTTCTAGAAATCCCTTTAGAGAATTCCACTGAGCAATACATACCAAGTGATCCCATTGAATATGTCCAAAAAATCTCCTTAATTGAAGATAATATTGAATATCCTCTTCATGATATCATAACAAGAGCTTATAAAGAAACCTATGATAAGATCAGTATGGTGTGTAGTGACACTAGACCTTGTTCTCCACATGTTGATGAAAGTTTGGAAAGTTTATTACCTTGTAACATTTTCTCTGAAGAAGATGGTTATGAATACAAGGAGGACATGGATAGGAAAGAGCATGATGCCATCAATGAAGAGTGCCCCACATATGACATGAATGGGAGTGATTACTATTGGAATTTCATAGATAGTCCAACTTGTGAAAATCTTACAGAGAATCCCATCCATGATATGTCCGACAATGGGAGTGTCTATTCAAAAATTTGTAGAAGAGCAATCTATGATACATCCATAGAGGGAAGCACAGATCTGAATGCCTGGGAAAACCTTAGTATGGAAGAGGAGCATTTAGAATATTCATGTGATCATTCAAAATCATACCATGTAGAGCCGCATGAGGGTATCAGCTATGAAGACATTGAGAAACAGTATCGTGAAAAGTCAGATGTAATGTAGTCAGTGGAATATCAGTCTTAGCCATCTTTTTCATAGATACAGGTTCCTTATGATTTGGAGCTAGATGGGGCTTGTGCAAGAAGTTATCATTTGATAAGCCCCGATGATCAGTATGATGATGTAGTCAATCTGCTTCATCATTCTGATTGGTATATCAGTCCTATCAAGTCATGGATAGAAGCAGCCTACATGAGCACATACAAGTTGAGGAAGAATTTTTATGACATTGTTCATGCCTATGATCTCCCATCCATCCCGCCCATCCTGAATCATCACGCAGGTTTGCATTTTCTGAATAAGGTATCCTTACTTTGGCTGGTAACAAAAGACAAGGAATTTTTTTTTTATGTTAATAAAATGCTTAGGTGGTTACACTGGATTTCTGATTACACTTAACCCTTTTTATATCATGCTTAGAGTAGGAAAATAAGCTCCTTCAAAGAGAGCATTTACTTTCTGCATTTCTATTTTTAGCTATAATAAAACTTTGCTTCTTTTAGTTAGTTACATTTATGTTGTTTAAATAAATCAACTTAATGGTTCATTTGGTTTTTTATAAAACTTGTGCTACTGAGGTTTTTCTTGTCAAGTTGAGATGTTTTTACAGGGTATATAAACAAGAGATTCTGACGTTCTCATATCCTCTCCTTGCCTCAAAAGACCAGATCGAGCACACGTCCCATAGTTGGAGCCAGAATGTTACCACCTAAGTTGCACTTAGTGGTTTTCTATCAAGTGAGCCCGGTGAACCGGACAGGGATAACTTGTTCAAACTTCAGAGAACCTTCAGTCTTGCTTACGGGAAGCTTTATTGTATCATATCACATGTTCATACCCCATGGGGGATTTGTAATAAATGTTCTAGCATGATAGTGTCTGTAAAAGACTCGGTCTCTTAGACTTTATTTGTCAATCCGATCAGCCCAAGGTGTTTTTTCCCTTGGTTATTATTGGTTGTTGAACAAACGACTCATAATTTCTGAGTTTTTCACTCCATACCTCCAAAGTTGGGGTGGTCGGCTTGGTATTTAGGCCTATTAAGGTTATTAGAGTCTATGTGTCAATATATAAATATGCTAGATATCATTTTTGAGTCATATGAACATGTCTAAGTCCCCCTAGGTGTTTTTCAATTTTTCAATTTTTTAGTTTTTTCAGTGTTTTTTATTAAATTTTAATTTTTCCAAAACTTAGGCTATTTTTTAATAGTTTAATTGGAAAAAATGATTTTGTAATAAAAGTGGGCCAAATAATCAGTTTCAGTCATGTAGGTTCTCATTTTAAAGCTAAGAGCACCATGTAAACCCATGGACCCACTATTTCCTAGTTTTGAGTGATTTTCCATCACTCAGGTCAGAAAGCCCCAAAAATCAATTATTGATTATTTTAATTAATAAATTGATGAATAATGGAGCAAATCCAAAATCATAAATCAATGGATTCTCAGCCGATTTGATTGAAATCAGTCAATTCTGAAGCAGATTGACTGGATCTGACAAATCCTTGACTGAACGAGGTAATCAAATCAAATCCAGAGTTGATCTTGAGCATCCTTTATGAGGAATTTCGCCCTCCCTCTCTCCTCAATACGTTTTTGGCTCTACTGGATGATTTTTGGTGGATTCTTCAGTCAACAGGTCGAGGTGTCAGTCAGATTAGCCCCCCGATTGACAGTTGCACTCAGTGAGACTCAGATCTGGCTCAACTAGACACAGATCAGGCATTGATGGACTCTCCATCATTTGATTTCACTTGATTCCATGAGTAATTGCGCCCCCCCTGGGCTGGATGGCCTGTAAATTGTATATATCCAGGCACAACCTCCTCTTCCAAGCTAGTTAGAACTGGGATTGAGGTGCTGTTACTCTTGTGCTGTATTGTTTTTTCATTCTGGAATAAAGAAGCTTTGGAGGCAAGATCTATGGTGTAATGCTCTTCATGTGTGGATGTTGATTGTCAAATGCTTATGAGGTATAATATGCTTTTGTTTATAATTGTTTTGCTGGTTAATTGTTGGCCTTGAAGGAGAGCTCCCTCCTGTTAGGGTAAGAGTTTATTCTAGTTTTATTTATTCTCTTACTGCTGCTTGTTCTAGATATATTGTATTTGTATGTATTTTAAGTTTAATTGCATGCTTTCCAATCATCTCTTTCGGCAGCACCTATGTTTTAACCATCTGTCTGTGCAAGGATTTTTAAGTTGCATATGATCTCGTTGGTAGAAGAGGTTGAGCTGGTTTGAATCTTCCTCATCTTCAGTATCTTATGAATGACATAGTCCCTCAGTGTTCCACCAAAGCGGAATCCAAAGCCCAACATTTCCAGGCTTCAAACACTCTTTCTCTCTCTTCCTCCTTTAAAAATTATTAAACTTTCCTCAAACTGGTTACTTTAAGGTTTCTTTTTAAATATGATCTATCTCATAAAAAAAATCATACATAGATCTAATTATAAATATCCCTTCAAATTTCTAGATCTTAGTTTCATTGTGCACATAAAGTTCAAATTCAAGAGATCTAGCTAAAATTGCCTTAGTTTCGCAAGTAGTTTATTAAAAAATTAATAGCTTGCTATTAAGGTAGTTTATTTTGCTGTTCAATAATTTCAATATTCTGTGATCAGTGCTTTTAATTGGCTGCACAAACAGCAAGCCAATATCCCAAGGAAATATTGCTTTCCTTGGTTCCTTTTTCGTCGGTTTAGCTAGTTTAATTATATTAATTTTTTGAGATAAAGTAGGCTGACCCAAAGGCACTCTTAAAGTGATTTGGGGCATTTTTATTTTAATTCTCTCACTTTCATTTAGCAGGTCTAATAGGGAAGAAAGGAAGCTGCTGTCCAAAGTGGCTTTTAATGCGCTCAAATCCCCCCAGGGGTCTCTCTTTTGTCACATAATTTGTAATTTTTTTGTATAAACTGTAATATCTTGGTTTCAGCCTGTATAAGGACCAAAAAAGATCTGTTTTATCGGTGCTTTGATATTGTAACCTCTGTAATAAAATCATCCTTTGAATAGGCTTTTTCGAGCCCATTCCCCATCCCCCGCTGGGGGGATTCGCGTCGGTGCCATTTTCGTCATTTTCTGCTTATTTCCTTTCACTAGAATTGATCTAATTTGTAGGGTAGTATATTTGATCTTGTTGTTAATTCCATATTCCATATCTTACTTTCAAAAGTAATCATAATACTTACCCCACGATTTCCCGAGTGACCCGAAAGGGGAAAGAGATTCGTGGTAGGTTTAATCAGAAAACCATATTTGTGTAGTTGTTTTTTTTATCATTTTTTTTTCAGTAGCTTTAAAATTAACCCCTCCTTGATTCCCCGATTGAGATCCACTTGGATCAAAATAGGTTCTTGGAGGCTTTTCTTTTAAACCAGGACACATCTCTTAATAACTTATTAAAATTTACAAGACTCCAGTGTGTATGCTCTGCACTTGGCTGCGGTTCGTCCGATTAGTCAATCTGTATCAAAAGCACTTGGGTGACTAGCATAATTAGGACTCAACCTCCCCAATTAACAAACCATCAAGTGAAAATCCAACACCTCAATCAAACCTTTACGGTGGCAAAATACCCAAAGGAAGCGAGAACCTACTGAAAAGTGACCTTGGGGTGCCGATCTCTGTCACACCCTAACGGGTGCATTACGAACACAGCCCCAGAGACTCCATTTCAGCCCACATATTTCGTGCCGGTAACCGTATAGGCTTTGTTTTGGACATACTCCAAGTACTCTCAGGTATATCTGGAGTCCACCTTTAGCCTAATTTAATCAATTCATAGTTCATTTTTAACTTAAAACATACCAAGATGCAATAACAAAACATTTATTCCAAACACATGCAAGCACACTGATCTCTTTTGACTCCATTATTAAGGAACTGGTCCTTTTTGCTTCAAATATATATTGTGTATCGACTTTGTGCTTTCGTGTGTATCTTTGTATCTTGTCATCTTGATTGTTTATAGTTAAAATTTTCAAACTCCTAAATAACTGATTCAGTACAACATTATTACACTAAGAAATCATCCTTAGTAACTTAATAGGGTCTACCCCCCTTGGCTTCGTTAGGAGTTGAGCCTAAACGGAGGAGTCAAGAACAAGGTGACAGCCTTGACTCGAGACTTGCCCCCAAGGACACACCGAGTGGCTTGAATATTTCTGCCACGTGATCCAGGTGTGCGAAAAGGCGGCAATAGATAGCAAACTCACAAGCAAAAGGAAAGCTTGGGAAGAACACAAAAGTGCTCCTAGGGACAAAGGGATGCAGACTCAAGCACAAGTTCCGGAAACAATGGACTATAGTTTCTTTGCTCTCAATTCTCTCATATGCCTTCAATGTACCATAGAGTTCCTTATATGGCTTTTCAAAGGAGTAATGAAAGGTTGAATTCGAGCAATCACAAGGCATAGAGAAGGCCAGGAGTCAAGTGAGTCAGATCCATTTCAAGAAAAACTCAAAAAGGATTTGGATTATGCACACATCCTGATGTACGCAGTTGTAGGGGTCAAACCCATGTATATACACGATTATAGGTTTAAAATTTGCGTGTATTGATTTTCATATGTTTTTAGGGATTGTCAAGGAAACATCAAAGGACAAAAAATGTTCCAAGAGATCTAAGGAGTCTGCAAAGGGATAGGGGAAGGCCATACAAGTGTGATTCACCTAAAGTGGTAAAATCAGCTATAACAGATGCCCCCTAATGTGTGAGGTCAGAGGGGTCATATGATGGCCAAAATACATTATAAGTCCATCCCAGAAGTGGAGTGATGAAGGATCCCAAATGGAAGACCAGCCACCCAATCAACATACTACAATGATACAACTATGCACACACTGCAAATACATATAGCAGTCTCAGATACATAAGAGTACAATGGCCATGAATAGGCATGATACAAGATATCACATAAGTGGTCATTGCCACATACAATATACATAGATCAGAATCTCCATGATGAATATATACAAAGGACCATGATCTCCATAATGGCTGAAAATGTCTGACATATACTGGAATCAAGTCACAAGAGTTGAAATCTTGTGAACACTGGCACAATCAAGGAGGTAGCATATAAGAGATGCCACCAATCTGGAAGGTCTTCTACACAAACCACTATGAGTACATGTCCTACTATGTGAATAGAGGTGTTGAGGCTGAACATAGTAGTCCATCTTCTGATTACCGGTCATTAATGTATACTATTAACAGACACAAGATCACCCATCGATAATGAAAATGGGAATCAAGGTACTAGAATGCAAAATAACAAGTGTGATTAAATGTGTTAAGGTCAAATGCTTGAGAGGATCCATTGATCAGGGGACATTGATGTATTCCCAAAGAATATCGATGGCGAGAGAACCTGCCACTGATGATTGCAAGTCTCAAGCCACTAAAAAATGACTCTAGATTCCTGTTGGGGCGCATACTCCATGTTTGGGTAACTCCGCGGTTAATTAGAAAATTTGTAAGCGGAGCTATGGGCCAAAATAGTCTTAGGGGTGTCAGGGTAAGTCAAAACCCTCTTTTTTGTAATAAACCCGTGGTTTAAATCCAGGGTTTAGGGTTTTTGGGTGCCAATGGTTTAAGACCATGGTTTTGTAAAACTGCACAGTATAAATAAGCGCTTGTGTAAAAAGGATAGGTTAGGCTTTTTGATGTAAAGAAAGATAAGGTGAAGTAAGGTTGGTTTTTGTAAGGAAAGGATAAGTCCCAGCTGTGTGTGTGGACGACCTCTGCAGCTATGTGCACAGAGGGTTTTTGTAAGAAAAGGAAGAAAGATCTGCAGTTGTGTGCACAGAAGCCTGCTGCTGTGTGCGCGGTGGTGAAGGACTGAAGGGATCTGCAGCTGAGTGCATAGATCAACTGTGGTTTTGAGGAAAGAGGAATAAAACACAGTTTGTGGACGTAGCCCCTACACTGGGGGTGAACCACGTTATATTTGGTGTCGTGGTTTTATTGTGTTGTTTCTGCTTCTGTTATTTTCATGCATTAAACTGAATACATCTGATAACATAAGATCACTGCTAGTAATAAGATTCGCTGTGAATTCCCCGTAGTGGGTTATGCAAGTTTAGTTTTTTTATTGTGCTGCGAAGTCATATATGAATGAATGATAAATTTACAAGTGTTGATTAATAATTACTTTTAAAGGCTAAGGTACAGTAATACCCCTCTCTGCAAGCAGAAACCTGATTCTGCGGCACCCCATTGATGTTTCGGGTGAGACTGCAACCTGCGTGCAGGTTGTTGCCGAAAGGGCCAACACGGTGGGTCTTTTGTTGGTGCGACGCATAAGAATTAACTCGGGTCTGCCCTATTTCCCAACAAATTGGTTCCGTTGCCGGTTGAACTCAGTACCTGCTAAAGAGGGGTTTACTTTGTACCACAAGGGCTATGTC
>LPNX011208257.1:31944-70726 GCA_001517045.1 Pseudotsuga menziesii | reverse complement strand
AGGCAACCAAGTCCAAGTATACCGCCCAGAGGTCAACCTAACCCCGTAAACCCCCCCCCATCCACAGCCTGCCCCCCTCCCCACCCTCCCAGACCCAACATGGCCCACCTAGATGATGACATTAAGCTTCCCATCTTCAAAGGAAGGGGATCAGAAGATCCAGAACAGTTCTAGTTTTTATGTGAGGTCGTCTGGAACGCGAAGAGTATTACCGACCTGGATGTGAGAACTGCGCAGCTTATTACTTCCTTTAGCGACCGGGATTTGACCTGGTTCATGAAATTCTCCAGTAATCAGCACCCGAATTTGGATGAAATCAAGGCCGCCATCATTAAGGAATTTAAGAAACCAAAATCAGAATCACAGAGCATCACTGAACTCAAAGAGATTCAACAGCGGCGCGGCGAATCCGTTTGGGACTTTGACCAGAGATTCAAAGTCTTATTAGACCAAGTGAGCTTCACTATTAGTCCTGCGCAGCACAAGGAATGGTTTATCGCTGCGTTATTGCCGCACATCAGAACGCCGCTCATGCAACAGAAGGTTGCTGACCAGCAAGAGGCTCTAGAAATCGCAATGAAGCTAGAAACCGCCCCCGTCAGAGACGATTCTGGTCTTGCTCAAATCCAAGTGCAGTTGGCAGCAATGGCCCTGGAACTTCGTGACATGAAGAAAGCTAAAACCAGTCGAGAGGAGGTCTGGTGTACGATAGGGACCAGTGCCCCATGGTCAGAACCTATCTTAGCACGGGGACGCCCACCCAATTCAATGCCGGTGTCATATATTGTGAGATTTTCCGCACCCCTGGCCAGCATCGCCCTGAGCATTGCCCTCTTCTCCAGAGATATGTCCCAGTTCCCAAAAACCCATACTGCCAGTTTTGTAAGTTCGTTGGCCATAATGAAGAAGAATGTCGTAGCTATGACCTTATGCGAGAGCGCACCTCTGATGCCTACCGAGTCCACAATGAAGCCCAGAATAATGATGGCTATGGATACCGTGGTGGCACCTCCGGCAGAGGTGCTTTTGGTGGTCGCAGCCGTGGCGGGATGACCGGCAGAGGTAGAGGCCAGGTTGTGTGTTACAATTGTAACCAAGCTGGTCACTTGGCCCGCGACTATCAGAACCCCACTACAACATGTCGGTATTGCCGCACAGTAGATCACGTGATTGAGCAGTGCCCCCAGCTCCTTGCAAATATACAGGAAAACAACCGTAGCCCTACCCCAAGTATTCAGTTGATTTCCGTGGAGCAAAGACCTGCCCCAGCCCTCAATGTGGTCACCCGGAGTGGAGCTACGACACATACTCAAGACTCGCCAAGGCAACCTGCCTGGATGTGCGCACAACAGGCCTCCAAAAAATTCCCAGCCCTTGGCCCGGCGAAGGATCACACACCAGTCCAGGAGGCCCGGTGCGCTGATGTTGATGGCGTTGTAGACATATCTGCGCGGCAACACCAGCAAGCATCACAGCTACAGGGGGCCTCGACGGATAAAGTAAGTACACTATCCTCTTTCTTGCAGAGCTGTATGAAACTCTTGCGCAATCAGAACGCTCTAAACGAGCTGCAAAAAGGTCTTGCTGTCACAAACCCTCAGAGAGGAATTGATCAGGAGAAAACTGTTAGTCGTGTCCGAAGAACGGGAAGGGAAATGAGGTTGAATGTTCAGATAGGAGAATATGATATGACTGATGTCATTCTGGATCTTGGATCAGACGTCAATGTCCCCCTAAGTAGACGTGGGGACAAATGGGGAAGCCTTCCCTGGTTTGGTCCCCTATACAGCTGCGACTAGCTAACCATCAAAGGATTGTACCGCTAGGGAGACTTCTTAGTGTCCCAATCGACATCGATGGGGTCAGTACTCTAGCAGACTTTGAATTTATTGAGATCATTGATGACAGCAACCCTTACCCGGCCCTGCTGGGAATTGAGTGGGCCATGGCCAATGCTGCAATCATCAACCTTAAAAGGCGACAGATGACCTTCGAAGGAAATGGCCTGCGCGTTATTATACCCCTCGACCCATCCCAAGGAGAAAGATACACAGAACCACTCAGAGATGAAGGGGAGCAGGATACTCTAGACCACATCTATAACATCACAGCCACGGATGCAGATTATGTCGAGCCTAATGCTGATGGTGTAATGGATTGGCAATGTGATAGCTCCTGCATGTCTGATTCAGACGATGGTCTGGAGAATTGACAGCAACAATTGTACGAGCTACATGGCCATAGGTGCGCACAGATCACTCAGTCTCTTCGATGCATTAGTGCACAGCCTCGAGAAGTGCCTGCACAGGTTGGGATGGCAGATCCTGGAAAAATTATTCTGCCGATACCAAAACAAGTACCTCAGTTAAAAAACATCCAGCATCTGGAAATAGCAATAGACGCTACCGCAGCATGGGGGGCTGACCCTACAGAACTTCATCTCCGTCGGAGAACCTACCTGAAAGTCGCGTGCCCCACATTTATAAGGCAAGCTCAAGAAGTGCGCAGTAAGTTCAAGGGGCAGAGCCAAGACGCTCGCACCTCAAATTTAATAGTCCTATCACAGATATTACCGGGTTGGGTCGGAGGGCACTATTGGGCCGAAGTTTCTTATTGCCCCGAGGATGCGACCATGCTTCTGCCGCAGCTCAAAAATGTCATGAGGCCCAAAATTCGACCGTTGGGAGGCAGCCAGTTTGGCGGCAGCGGGATTTTAAGTGCTTTAAATGACTGTACTAAGAATAGTACCGGCAATCGCGCCCCGCATGGACAAGATTTTCATCAGATTTGGTGCCTTCAATGCACTGTCCTCCCTGATTTGATTGATGGCGTGTATAAGAAGATGCCTAACATAGGAAAAATCACATCCTGCATTTCTTCAAGCTTTTCGAGTGAATCCATGACCACCGAAAGCGAGATTGACGCCTTGGTCAGAGAATTCGAGCAAGAGGGTGTGATCACCTGCTCTACTCAGCCGCCTGCCATAGCTCACTGTGAAGCCACTCCCCTAGCACCACCACGGCCGATGCAGACATGGTCTTCCAGGAAAAAGTCTAGAACTGAAATTCGCACCAAGCGCAACCAAGACCGGCCGCAGCAAATAGGGAAAACACCAGCGGCTCATCCTATGGAGCCCTCTGGTTTCGCACAGGCCCCGGCTGGGGGAAGGGAGAATATTCTGCCACCACGACCACCATACCTACCACCTGTTCACCCAGGCACTGCGTTACCCCGTCGGACAAAGCAGTTTACATTAGCCACACCTTCGTTACCAACAAGAGTGCAGCTGATTGGTAGTATGACAGGGAAGATTGATTGGCTTAAGTACAACGATCATGACACCAATGACTATGGCAAGTTCCCACAGTTTGACCCAGCCGAATACTTGCACCGTGTCAAGTACCCCGACCATAAGGTCACACTACTGCAAGTGCAAACATGGGCTGCGGGTCTGGACAAAGCTGGCCTACTCAAGCTATTCAACATTCCCCATTTTGGATGCGGCATACATGTGACTGTAGTGGCCAAGCAGTTACTAGCCTTGGTGCATGACGGCTATTTATGGATAGGGGACCAGCAAATTCCTATCGACGCCGCCCTCATCCATAGGATCATAGGTTTACCCATGGCAGGACCAGATCCGGGAACCGAGTTTCCGTCCAAACATGACGACACAAAGCTCGCGCAAACCATGAAGGAGCAGCCCATTCGGTTTGTAGCTGAACTCTTAGCCTGTAAACTTATAAGGAAATGCAGGCCAACTGAAGTACTTGCCCCGGTTATCAGGATTGCTATGAACTACGCTGAGGGGTATACTTATAATTGGGCCGGCGATCTTGCGAAGGAGTTTTTGGAGGATGCCCGCGATGCGCAAGAAAAAGGTAGACCTTTTCATTATTCGTGGCTTATAATCCTTATTGCATTAGTTGGGTGGAAAGAACCTACTGAAGCCCAGTTTGTCGAAATAAACCCCGTCACGCCAGGAGCAGCAAGGTATGCCTCCCTTTGGGTATCCTCGGATAAGGAAACTCAACAGATGACGAACACTATGTTCGTCTTCTATGCTATGAGTCTTCACTATGAGATAGTGCGAATACCTCGACTTACCAACGAAGTGTTCTCTCAATACGAAGGGGTCGCACACTTTAGTGCCGACATGCATCATGTTTTTATTCAAGCTCGTGCAGATCCTCAATGGCAATGTTTCAAATTACCATATGTAGTAACCGAACCAGATATCTGGCGGGTCGTTCAGCAATGGCCGGCCGAATGGCTGAAATATTTAGGGAAAAAACCCTCTATTCCGGTTCCTCCAGCTACCAATATTGGCGCAGGTACTAGTCAGGCACAGTAGCAAAGCCCATTGGAAGATAGCGAAGACCCAAGTGATTCACAGATAAATGACAATGGCCAGGGTGGAGATAGTGAACAGAATGAGCAGGATGAACAGGATGAGGAGTCGGTCAAGACCATAACAGATCCTACCCCACCAACGAAGCGCAAGTCACCAGAAGTAGCCGAGGTAACCAAGCCACAGTCCCGCAAAAAGGTAAAGGCATCAAAGGATAAAGATATCGAGGAGGAAGCCACTGTCACGATGGATGCATTGGAGCATGCTCTCGAACAGTCTACGACAGCGCTTACTAAAAAATGGTCCGAATTCGCGGAACTACATCTTGCCAGCCTCGCAGGTATCGCAAACAGGGTATCGGAGTTAAAAGAGCTAATCGCAAAATTAGCGCCTAGTACTGCGACAAGTAGCACTATGGCACCCACGCAGAAGGACATTAGGAAACGGCCACTTAGGGATCCCCAGGGACAGGTATCAAGTGCAACTCTGATGCAGCCTGACATCGATTCTCGACCCCAGACAAATATAACCGCGAAGCTTGATTATACAAAGATACCTATGTCAGAGTTGCACCTCCGTCAGCTCGCGATTACAAAGGAGATCCATACACGAACTCAAGTGTCACAAATCCAACTGGAAGACTCCATCAAGCAAAACAAAACTTTTGCTGCGCACCTAGAAGAGATCGCACAACAGAAGAAAGAGGCTGAATAGACAACAACTACGCTAATGCAAGCATTGGATGAGGCATGTCGGAGTCTTTCTGACTCCGACATACAGGAAACAGAGGAACCAAAGTAGAAGATTGCTAAGATGAAAGACTATGCCCAGAAGTCCCGCAGTGAGGTGGAAAGGATGAAGATAGAACATCAGCAACAGATTGCAGAACTTCAACTGCACATTCCCCCTGAGACTCCACCAGAGGTCCGAGAACAGCGCCAGTAGGATATCAAGGCTTTAGCAACAAAAATATCAGACAACGTGGCTAGTGTCACAAAACTAATGGAAGACAACATAGAAACATGGGCAAACCTGCAAGACCATCCAGATGTACGGAAGATTCAGGAAACCATCAAGTCGTGCCAGGATGAGTTAGATGCAGTCTGAATAGAAATCAAGACGCTGCCACCTATGCAGAAGATGGCTAAAGTAAAGTGCAGCAAGGAACTTCAACAGGAAATTGAGTCTTGCAGGACGTAGGTGACGATGCTGGAAAATGCGTTACATCCTCTGGTTGATGAAGCATTAGAATTGACCAATACTGCGGAGAGCCAGCTCAAAATTTTGAAGACCTATGACACTTTTGCGCAGGAAAAGGCTGACACAGACTCTTCTTCAGTATTACAGGAGCTGGTGGAAAAGGTGAAAGCCACTGATGAGATACTGCATAGTCTAACCAGTCGCTTCCAGGCCCTCGCACAGAAGATTCGCCCACCAGAGTCCTCGCAGAGTGTCCTGGGACGGGCCACTAGTGAGTCTTAGGGGCCTGTTGGGGTGCATACTCCATGTTTGGGTAACTCTGCGGTTAATTAGAAAATTTGTAAGCGGAGCTATGGGCCAAAATAGTCTTAGGGGTTTCAGGGTAAGTCAAAACCCTCTTTTTTGTAATAAACCCGTGGTTTAAATCCAGGGTTTAGGGTTTTTGGGTGCCCATGGTTTAAGACCATGGTTTTGTAAAACTGCGCAGTATAAATAAGCGCTTGTGTAAAAAGGATAGGTTAGGCTTTTTGATGTAAAGAAAGATAAGGCGAAGTAAGGTTGGTTTTTGTAAGGAAAGGATAAGTCCCAGCTGTGTGCGTGGACGACCTCTGTAGCTGTGTGTGCAGAGGGTTTTTGTAAGAAAAGGAAGAAAGATCTACAGCTGTGTGCGCAGAAGCCTGCTGCTGTGTGCGCGGTTGTGAAGGACTGAAGGGATCTGCAGCTGAGTGCGCAGATCAACTATGGTTTTGAGGAAAGAGGAATAAAACACAGTTTTTGGACGTAGCCCCTACACTGGGGATGAACCACGTTATATTTGGTGTCGTGGTTTTATTGTGTTGTTTCTGCTTCTGTTATTTTCATGCATTAAACTGAATACATCTGATAACATAAGATCACTGCTAGTAATAAGCTTCGCTGTGAATTCCCCGTAGTGGGTTATGCAAGTTTAGTTTGTTTATTGTGCTGCGAAGTCATATATGAATGAATGATAAATTTACAAGTGTTGATTAATAATTGCTTTTAAAGGCTAAGGTACAATAATACCCCTCTCTGCATGCAGAAACCTGATTCTGTGGCACCCCATTGCTATTTCGGGTGAGACTGCAACCTGCGCGCAGGTTGTTGCCGAAAGGGCCAACACGGTGGGTCTTTTGTTGGTGCAACGCATAAGAATTAACTCGGGTCTGCCCTATTTCCCAACAATTCCAATCCAAGAATAAATGATTTGAAGTTGATGGGATGAAATCCACTGGAAGGAGGGCATCAAGGCATCCCCCATCATCCAACATGAGGTACTCAGCAAAGCTATATGATGTGGAAGAACTCGATCATAAGGTGCATGAACCAGTAACTGTATCGAGAATGGACAACATACAAAGGCAAGATAATTGAGGAATGACTGACTCAGGTTTCAACTTCCTTCGAACAAGAGCATAATGGTGAATGGTGACTGAATAGGTGTAGCATAGACTTGATATACAAAACTGGGACATCTCTGCGACACAGGAGGAATTGACAAAGATTCCATGGGGACTGGAAGCTTAACTAGTCAGTTGGAGATAAACTCAGATAAAACGAGTACAACTCCTAAAGTCAAACTATAAACCCAACTAAAGGATGTGATATACGTTGCTCTGTTCAATGGCGACACGACTCGACAGCTACCAAAGATAACATCTTTCCTTGTCCAGCTTTTTGGTTTTTTGAATTTTTTTGGACTTTTTCAAATATTGAAAAAGATTGAAAAAGAATAAAACTACTTTATAGTTATAGACTAGGAGGAGACGAGTGTCATAGGGGCAAACAAACTAGTTCCAAGCAGTGGAACATACCTATGCTCAATGCAAGGACACATGTGTAGGAAAGCGACACTCAGGGGAAAATCCCATCCTGGTAAAAAAGGGAATCAAGCTGCAAAGGATATATAAAATGGATATGCATGGCTAGACATGAGACAAGCTCAAGCTGTATGGCTGAAACACAATGTCAGGGAAGCCAACATTAAAGCTCAATAATGCAGCCAAATCTCATGATAACGCAATTACAACTTGACATAAGGGAGTCCTGAGGGAAACAGGCTAGCAAAAGATCAAGAGGAGTATGAGGCTCTTGCAAAATGTCATGTCAATACTATACAACGAACTCCCACACCCTAAAGGACAAAATGTTAGCATGGGCACCAAATGCAAATAAGGCGCTAACTAGGGTACCCATGTAAGGTCAAGCTCTACCACTCATACCATGCCACTTCTAAAATAGTAAGAAGGTTCCGTGACATAATAGAGTGGGTTCGTACCTAAGGTTATGATGAAACAGTCATAAGGTCATGGAAAATGCTCACCCTGATGGAGCCTAACCTATATGCTAGTTTAGACATGATACCTGAGATAGGCATGAACGGGTCAATCCAACGGCTGAAACAACACTCCAAAAGGTCTCCTACATCATGAATTAGGTCAAAAATGGTAAAAAATGATTAGAAATGGTCCAAACTCTCGAAAAGGGGGTAAAAATTTTCAAAAAATTGAAAAATTTCTATAAATAGTAAAAAATTCAAAACATTATAAACATTTAAAATTTTTACCCAAATGAGCTCAGATTTTCAAAAGCGAATTCCAGGAGATCCAGCTGGCGGAATCCACTACCGTTTCTTCCAGGTACTTACCCATGCTCTTCTCTTCCATTTCAATGAATTTTTTATCAAATTTCATGGTCATTTGAGGTTTCTACGCCAATCTAAAAAAGGCACTACGGCCCACACAGAAATTGAGGGTTTTTCCACATATAGGACTAGATATACACAAAACATTCCCTCATATTTGCCTACATACGTGGTTGTTTGGCAAATAGTTGCATATGCGTCAGCGCATGAGATTTTTTGAGTATTCTAATGGGAAAAATTGCAATTTTTTGTGCAAGATGTTCCTAGAATGGAGAGAATGTGAATATGGTGATGTAGAGGAGGTAGTAAGGGCTGATCTAATGGCTCAACAAGTGCTACGTGAATGTGGGCTCTACAAATTTTGGTGTCTTGGTGGCTTGAGGGCCAAACCAAGACTATTGTAGATGCTGGTGGATTACTAGGATCTAGACTCTGATTCCTTCCAGATAGATGGGATGTCCCTCACCATAGAGGTGGAGGACATATAATTTATTACTGGACTTTCTCGATGGGGGGAAGTAGTGATCCTTCATTCTTGTGAGCCCAGAGGTCGCCTAACTATAGATGAGTATATTATGTTGTACTTCTATCTGGACATGGAGAAGGTGGGGAGTCAGATCTCAACCAACTCTATACAGGTGCCAAGCCTCATTAGAGGAAATTTGGGGTCTAAAATGGGCCTCCTAAGGGAAATAATAAAAAAAGCCACATCACACTACAAATATGCTATGTCAGATTAAATCTAATGAAAATCTAATGAAAGTCAACCTAAATCATCTCATTAATGGTAGTTGACAACTATATTGAGTTAATGTAGAGCTAAGAGATATTGGTTAAAAATATTAATGAAATATTTAGATTCTTGTGCACACATAATAAATGATAGGAAACTTTTGAATTTTATATTATTATTTTTTTAAATAAATAGACCACTACTTTTTATATATTTAATAAATGTAAAACTCAAATATATTCATTTATAATGAAAAATATAATCATAATAGTATTAAAAAAAAATCAGTATTATTTTTTTAAATAAATTTTATATTAATTCATATAAAAAATATTACATCACATAAAATAAAAAACAATAAACTATGTATATTCATATTATTTTTTATATTAATATAAAATAAATTTGTGGTTTAATGGGTAGGTAGGTAAGAGAAAAAATAGTAAAATCAAATTTTATTATAATTTTAGTAACATTAAAAGTAGTTTTTATTTTTTATTTTGTTTGTATTTAAATGTTTTATTTATTTTTGTATGTAATAATTAAATATATTTATTTTTTAAATATTATTTAATAATATTAAAAATACTAAATATCTTTTATATAGTATTTCAAGATAAGTCTATTTAAAATTAAATATTATTTAGTTTTCTTTTTAAAAAATTGATTAATAAATGTTTGTAGTATTTCAAAATGCTTCCACTACAATTTTAATTAATGAGAAGGTTATGTTTTAGAGGAGTTGGAAGTAGAGATCAAATAAAATATTCTATATTTATTAGTTAAAGTTTATTTATCTTATTTCGAAGTGATATTTTCAAGAACATACCCAAGGTGAGGTTGATATGGAGTTAGTTATTGTCAAATAAAAATATGGCACATAAGCATTATGTGTCCAACTCAACCATAATGGTTGACCAAAGATATTGAAATACTATTGGTTTAAAAATTCAACTCAATCCAGCTCATCCATGGCACAGTTTTTTATAAGGCCCATTCCAGACCCCAAATTTTCTCTAATGAAAGGTCAACCTACTGACATTGGGAAGGATAGCAGGCTTGGCTTCACTCCACCAGGCCTCGTGACCTCTGATGTTTTATGAAGTGGAGTGCATGAGACCCATGACATATGACTAGAGCACTACACTATTGAGTAACATGAAACATTAGCTCAGTCAGTGTAAGATGAGTAGAGTGCGAAACTTCAGTTTCAGCAGCATACTAAGAACATTTTTCTTTGAGCGTGTTCTAGGATTGAGCCCCAGAGTTGACGTTCCTCTACACAGAGTTCGAGATCAGGCCCAACAGTGTTGGGTGGATGTGATGTGCAGACTGGGGGGAGGTAGGGTGTCCAACCCCTATCCAGCTGAGTTCTTTCTGTGGTGGCAACGACAGATAGTTGCCATCGATGACTACCCCTATGCGAGGATTGATTTCTGGTGGGACCCGGCCATGCCACTACCACCAGGATCGTCATATGGTGATATAGGTAACGAATCTTGACCCTCTCTTTAAATTTTTGAGTTATTTAATTTTTTTGTGTTTTTTGATTATATGGAATCAAAAGACGTATTTTTTGTCCAACAATACATAGTGACATCTACCATTTGTATGCAGATGTGGGACCATGGCCGCCTGAAGGATTCCCTCGTCATAGATGGAGGGGAAGAATAAGTTATATTGGGGGTGGATGTAGAGCATTCATACTAAATTTATGAGACCGACACACAGAGTTCCCATTGTGCAACTTGAGGAATTGCCTGAGGCTATGCAATGCTAGGTGGTGGGTGTACCATGAGCATGGGAGAAAATATTTGGACAGGTAGATAGAGCCGTAGTGACCTTCCATGATCACAACCCCCCTCCTCCTCCATAGGCTTAAATACCTAGGAGTTATACATTTTGTATTACCGTGTATTATATTTTGGTGGCTTGAGAGCCCCATTTTTGTATCATGACACTATGTATTACCACATTTTGGATGTTTATAAAATTTTTATGATGATCGGTTTATTTATTTACATGTGTAAATATTTGTGTTTGTGATGAATTTACTATGTATGAAACAAATGCCAATCTAACATGTAGTTAGCATATGAGTTAGCAACTTGATTATTAATTCTTGGAATATGTATGTATGTTATATTGTCAAATTGCCATTCTAATAATCTCACACGTAAGAATCTTCTTAATAACGTCAGATCTCTAACATGGTACAAACCATCAAGCTATGACACTACTAACTCTGAATCAAGACGTACCTCAAGAGAGAGAACACCATGTGGAATGGCATCTCATAGAAGCTCAATAACGGCACTATATTCAGCAACATTGTTTGAAGATGGCTATAAACATACGCCTCCTAAAGACAGTACCTGACCCATAGGAGTATAAAACACCCAAGTAGTAGAGGCTGAGTGTTGAGTGTGACAGCTCGCACTATCCGCGAATCCTATGTAGGTGGAATATTCTATTGACATCTTCCAAAAGAAACGGAAACTAATCACAAACCCGATCATTATAAGAAAAATACCTAACTATGCAAAATTGTACAATAATATAAAATAACCAGCCTTGGCTGAAAATCATGCACAACACTTCTTGATATAGAGCCCATTTCTAGGCTCCTCCAAGGTTGTTCCCTCATAATCCACTAACTCATAAGCACCCTTATCTAACACACATTTGACGACGTAAGGACCACGCCACATGGGGTTAAACTTTTCTTCCCCCAAGGGTTCTTTCAGTTAATCCCACAAAAGGACCAAGTATCCCTCACTAAACCTCCTTGAATGAACAAACTTATCATACTAGACCTTTACGAGACATTTATTTACTTCTAGAGCCACCAAGGCATCTCAACGTTGCTCATCAAGTTGCTCAAGGTGGACCAAACTCTCCTCCAATGGTGACGTGTCTGGTAAGAGTTCTACGGCTAGCATAAAAGAAGGAATCTCACATTCAACCAGCAATATCGACTCCACTCCATGTACAAGTTGATAAGGAGAAAAACCCGAGGCAGTCTTAACAGTGGTTCTATATGCCCACAAAGCAGGATATAACATGATGTGCCAATTATTTTTGCTTTGTGCAATGGTTCATTGGAGAATAGATGTCACGTCCCCGACCCTCCGACCATCAAAGAGGACATGACACAACACCAATACAGCAACCGGGAAATTAGCCCCATGAACATGGACAATGAGACCAATGCTGAAATTACAAGGCTTAACATGATGCATAACAAAATGCATAAAACATCATACAAGATGCATAATTCCTCAATCATTCAACGGAAGCAAGCACATGCATTCCAACAATTTACATGTTCATTATAATTCATTTAACATCAATATATAATTGCAGAGATGAAATATAGACAACAGACTTATCTTTTGGTGAAGAACTCCTTCGCAACCAGCTACGTCGCTGCAACGTTCCACCCAACCATAGGCCAGCGTGCTCATCAATCTCTCAGCAACACTGCCACCCCCGAGATGGGCATGATTCCTCCACGGATAAGGGGGTCAACGCAGGCTTACACATAACCGAGGGACATAATCAGCAAACTCCACACACACAGTTGGGTTTGACAGGCCTTCATCAAACCAGCTAAGCCAGCTCATTCCACGGGACAACCACAGCCTTCCAGTAGCAAAACAACTCTTCACAGCCCTGTGAAGATGGCAAAGACAACTAGAGATAATCCCAAACAAACAATTAGCACATCTCAATCCCACAAGGCAACACAGAGTTATTCTTGGCCTTAACGTGGCCAAAACAACTCAGCTACAACCCAAAACTAGGGTAATTCAACAGCCCAACACACAATGGGAACGATGGCAACTATGCACAGTCCCAAAACAGGGAAGAAGATGCAGCCCACAGAAGGGAAAATCAACAGTACTCAGAAAACGTGGAAAGAACCACAACAACCCAAATCTTGGGTGGAACCAACAACATACCTGAATCACCACATAAGGAAAACAACAGTCCATCTTGGACAATTAAGAAAACAGAAAGACTTACCCAGTCCACATAAGATGGAAAAAGGAAATAGAATTCCCAGCATAGACATGGGAGAATCAGCCAACGGATTTGGAAATCCATAGCACACAACTCATGCAAACATGGTAGAAACACACACAATCCCCAATTGAAGAAGAAATAGGACTCACAACCACATCTGAAATTCGTGGGAAGAATAACAACATCCCAAAACATGGGTGGAGTCCATAGCAAGCCACATACACAGCCCTGAGCGTGAATGGCTCCTACACCAAAAAATCCTGGGTGATAGCAGCAATTGCATCCGCTCCCTGCGTGAGGAAATCAACGCAGAGTTCCTGCGCGTGAGGAGAAAAACAACAACCGAAAGTGAGAAACCACAGACCATGGGGAGAATGGGGAAAATCGTGGAGGAGAAGAGTGAATGCAGTCGTGATTGGAGTGTGGGTATTGGCAAGGGACTGACAGTCCTGCCATCCCACTCCTAAAGATCATAACTGCCTCAACCAGTACCAGCCATAACTCCTCAGCTACCCAACAAAACATTAAAGAGGTTGGAAGAGGTTGGATGAGACAAGAAAGGTGGCAACAAACAAAGGTGGTAAAACATGGGCTTTTCCCTCACAACCAAGGTTTGACATCCCCCACCCCTTATCCTTTGGAACCATGCCCTTTTCATTCAACGTTGCACTGTCGTAGCTGGTTGTGGTTTATTTTAATTTATGTGCGTGCTTACATGATGCCGAATTATAATGTGCCTTATAGCACGACATACCATCAACAACTACCCCTATTGTCGAAACATACATGACCAAATTGATGGTGGGGATTTTTTCTTGAGCTCCTCACCATGATTATTTACATTGTGTACATCATGCAAACGGGGTCAAAACCGGGGATGTGACATTCCCCTCCCCCTTGGAATAACAGTGTCCTCGGTGTTCCATTACATATATACAATACATATACAATTGCACATCAAAATTTTAAAATTGCAGATCTGTCCCACGTTCAATCATCTATTTTGAACGTTCACAACCAAGCCCCTCAGCTTCCATGGACTTTTCATGCTGGTTCTCAGCTTCCAACTGATCCCGAAGTCTAGGAACTTTATGGCTATTGCATTCATCATGTTCCCTCATTAGGCAGTCCCGGCATAAATGATGTCCTCCGCATCTCCAACATCTCACTAGTTGCTTCATATTTACCTGCTCAATTTCCTTTGAGTCTTCATGCCTGGACCATTTCTTATCTAGTCGCTTGGACAATTGTCCCATTGCTGATCCACCTTCCTTTCCTTTGTTGATTGCTCCCAGAAGGATTTTCACCTCCCTTTGCAAACCAATAGAGTCTAGCAAAATCTGGTGGTTCATTTCACTCTGCCTTCTCTGTATCCTGAGCATCTCCCCAAGATTCTATTGGGTCTTGGAAATCATTTGAAGGAGACTTCCATTCAAGTCCAACAACTTTTGATTTGCTACCATAATCAATGTGCACCACCTAGTTTCACTTTTTCTCACCTATGGAATGCACCATTGAAATTCTATCAGACCAAGCATAATATAGGCATCAAAATCAATTAGTTAATTACCCAATTGGCATGACAGTCCAAGTTACATTAAGGAAACTTTCACATTTTTCATTCCTCCCCCAACAGGAACATGAGCTCATTCATGTCCATTCTTGGGCAAGGAATTAACTATTCCAGCATTCATAATTTACTTTAAGCAAATACACACATTTCATTTCAATCATACATGCATTAAACAATCCTTTGTTTTCACAATGCATAAATGTATATATATATATATATATATATATAGATAGATAGATATATATAATCAAAAGGCAAGAGAGAGCAGTAAGAGTTTTTTCCCCTCTTTGTTTTGTTCCATCCTAGAACCCACACCATCGTAGTGGATTTTCATGCTCTCAGCCTCTTTTCACCTCATCGTGAATGCTGGACCAATCTCTCTTGGTCATGACACTTAGTGTCTTCGGTCTATTCCAGACCTCTAAACCATGGAGTCTCTCCACATGGTTTGTCTCGGCTGCTAGGAATCCCCTGTCCTACTAGCGCCCTTTTCATTACCACTCATTCTGAGCTTTCGAGGACAGCCACATGTCCACATGCACCCTTAGGATGCTCTCATAGTCCTCGCTTCCAGCAATACCTATATCCAAACATTGAATAGATTCACATGTTTAGTTTATTCTCATCAGTTTCATCTCTAGAGAAAGAGTTTAAAACATCATAACCAAATCATATACACATGTATATTTATAAGCAAGATAACCCAATACTTATTTGTATTGTGCGTTTCCTCGTTCGTCCACAGGATCCTGCTTCGCTTTGCAAGCCTTGGGATCACCTATGGACTTAGATGTTAGGTCAGCGCGTCGGCTGCTCCACAACATCAAATAGTTATATTCCAGCCAGTACATAACCATGTCAACCGGGCTTGGAACTTTATCATGAACGTTTCTAGGTCTAGCATCTACTATGGATCCTTAGGCATATCACAACCCATCATACACTAATACCAACATACACTTATATCAACATACACTTATATCAACAACACACTTATATCAACAATAAATGACCAATTCTAGGTCTAGGATCTGCTATGGATCCCTAGTGTGCAACACCAAGCTGCATCTATTTAGCTTGTCAACACAAGCAACAAAAGAAATACAAGAAATCTAATTAGCGTTATTGCTTTTAAAACCGTAATCATATTTCTCATCATTCACTATCAAGTATTGAGACACCAGGAGTGCGTCCACTCCCTAGAGTGTAATCAATATTGAAAATCCTTTCATGACTCAACATCGGAAAAGTGTGCACCCATTCCCAGTGTGTGCCATGCAGGCCCTATGCATACTCAAACAATCGGTCATCATGGAAATAAATCAAACATGTTCTGCATATGGAAATTTAATAATTAAACATGCATATTCATAGCAATGGTCACAGAACACTTATCCATTTGCCATCGCAGTATGCCTTTGTTAAGGAGGAATGGAGGCTCCCTCCTTGAGTTAACAATCCCTCAGTTTTCCATCCAAACTCTTTTTCACATTTCACATTCACACATGTCTTACCGACATAACTCATACCATCTCACTCATGTTATCACCAAACATGCAATGCAGATGAGACATTTTCAAAATGTCCAATGGTGTTTCACCCGAAACCCATTTCCAAGATAAGGGAAAAACTTCCCATGAAGTTTGGATCTTGCAGGTCATTACACATGATCTTCCTGCAATGTGTGCCCCTGACACGTTCATCAAATAGCCAAACAGTCAATCATTACCTGATACTACAATCCAATTGATCGTTCCATAACCAAGCAATGACATTAGGAATCAAATTCAATAAGAATTTGCAATTCTATCTACTACAGAAATTGACTTGCTCAATTGTGGGTTTCTTGTAGGAATCATTACTATGCCCATTATAATTTTATTCCTACTATCATAACATGAATACCCACTTACCATGTGTCCCTCCTGACACAATCTCACACAAGCCAATAGTGATTAGTAGTCGTTAGCACTTTCTTAAATCCGAAATCCACAATTAAAATTTAACAACCCATTATGGATATCAACTACTTTCACAGCCAGGAGATTTCTTCTCATAAATGGTATATTCTGGCATTGGTCAGGTTCTTACGTCTCACTGCCATGCTCGAATAATCTACCTGAAACATGAGTTTCAATCATCCAAACACAATCTTATGCAAGCCAACAATGGCTAGTGGTTGTTAGCAATTTCTCACATTCGAAATTCACAATTTGAATCTTAACAACCTATTATGCATATCATAAGGTAGATTCAGGCATTGGTCAGGGTCTTACCTCTCAATTCCATGATTAAAATAATCTACCTGAAACATAAGCTTCAAACAACCAAACACTTGCTAAGTCTGGATGCATATAACCTTGTCATTGCTACAACCATCACTGAAGTATTTTCAAATTTTATGAAATTCAAATACTTCCAGCTATTAGTCACATCAGTATTATCAAAGCTCATTTACCTCATGCAATCATTATCATATTAACATTACAAGGTACATTCATATTATTCATGCAATCAAATGAAATGTTTAGATACTCCTTACCTTACAAGCGTATCATTCATACCACCTTGCTCTTCCATAGAGCATTTCTGGCAGCCAATTGATCATGACTACCCTGTATTCATAGCAACCTCTGAAATGGTTCTTGAATTATCATCAATTCACCATTTCAGTCATTAGTTAGTCCGCATATGACATGCATTCATCTCAATGCATTCATGCAATCCATCACAACATTGCACCTACACTTATGCAATCAGTCACTCACACCCTTCATAGGCATACATCCATTGCATAACTACAAGGTTCATAAAATATTTCCCATGCATGTCCATTCAATGCTACCTTGCATTGATTCAAGAATACTATGCCTTCAACATACCATGCATGGCCTAACCATGACTACTTTATCTAGGATGCATTACTATAATCAATGTCATCAACATATAGAGACATGACACCTTTCTACATTCCAATATTCACATGGTATGAGGTCTCTTACCTGTACCAATCCATGGAATTTGTCATAAGCAAACTCTTACCTGCATGGGTCTTACTTACACCCTTGACATGACCAATTTGGTTGGTCCTTTGCAGGAGATTGTAGAATTTGTTCACCAACTTTGGTTATGGACTTGTTGCCTTATCCCTTTCTCTAGAAGGTTGCTGGTCACACTCCATCAGCATTAGCAACATATTCAGCTAGGTCCATGTCATCGTTGGTTTTTCCACTAATGCCAACATCAAGGCAATGATTATCATTAGTGGTTCCTTATCAATGTATAACTTTGAATATCCTATGTATACGATACATATCCCTATGCATTTCATGCATAAAACTTAGGAAATGCAACATAGTTAGCAAGACAGGGTTTTAAGGAAAAATTCCCATTTCAAGTCTTCCATCCTGGCATGGAACTCCTTTCCCACACAACAGCTGATTGACTTCATGGTCCTTGCTACTTCTGGGCATGCATTTGTCCAGATTTGTCCATTTGATAGCAGTGGCCATTACTAGCACTTTGTTGCTTCATGCTCAGATTCTGGTGACTTGTCTGTGTTCCTTGCTGGATAAGCTTTCCAACACCTATCCACATGCTTCATTCCGATCTCGGATGTGAAAACCACACCACTTTTAAAAATGAAGACTTTCACAAAATATTTGCATTTTTACACACAGCTGCATTTTGGTTGCCAACTTCAGCCACCTCACTTCCGTTGCACCATTCACCTTTTATGAATTCTGGGTTTTACTAATTACCCAAAACATAGGATTTTCATTTCATAAGAATGAATGTCTTAAGGGACGACGGGGGTTAAGGGGGCTTGCCCCCTTGTGGCGCATCAGATCACTGCCTTTTTTTCTCCTTTTCAGGCCTGAAATTCACTGAAAAACAACCGCAGAATCGGCTCTCGGAACCCTTTTCCTTCCACAATGGAAGCTCCTCAAAATCTCCAATCCTTCCACAATGGCGGCTCCTCGGAAGCTCCAATCCTTCTGCAATGGTGGTTCTTACTCGGAGAAATTTCAACTTCGGGCGTTGGCTAACTTCTTACATTGGAAGCCAACTGAATTTGGCTTCCACAACGGCGGTTCTCACAAGGATTTTCCCCTTCCACAATGGCGGCTCTCGGAAGCTTTAATCATTCCGTGGATGATAACCTCATCGGCTGTTGGAAGCTTTTCTACATCGGAAGCCAAAACGATTTCGCTTTCGCAATGGCAGATCATGAAACGCTTTCACTTTTGACGATTTCATCACTTGGGCCAATTTTGAACTTTATTCTACCGCGTCGGTTGTTAGCGGCCTTCTAACATCGGAAGCCAAATGACTTTGGCTTCTGCAACGGTGGATGCTTGGTCACTTCTTCACCCGCAACGGCGGTAATCATTCCCCTTTTTTCGTGAACTATTTCATACCTAAACAAATTTTCAAAATTTGTCTTATTTTTAAAAATTTGTCTTTCTTCAAAATTTGTCTTTCTTCTTTTCAGTGGTAGTCTTTTACCTCAGAAGCCAAATGACTTTGGCTTCTGCAACGGCGGACGTCGGAAGCATTTCCACATCGGAAGCCAAATGACTTTGGCTTCTGCAACAGTGGCTCACCAAAGACAAACTTCTTCCGATCAACCGCTGACACTTAGAAAATTTTCCGCGATTTTTCTTCTGCACTGCCGGCAATCGGATGACTTTTCCATCAGATGCCCAATCGTTTCTTCATCCACAATGGCGGACGTCAATCCACTTTTTGCTTCGATGATTCAACACTTAGCCAAATTTCTAACCTTCTTACGGCGTCGACGATTGGATGGCTTTCGAGTCGGATGCGGAATTGCTTCGCCATCCGCAACGGCGGAAGTTCACTTCGCCTTCTCTTCCGCAACGTTGAAACCCCTTTCACATCGGAAGACTTAATGGTTCGGCGTTCGCAACGGCAAACACTCAATCATTTTCTCTTCTGACTGTCTACACTTAGACCAATTTTTTTTTCAAAATTTCCCTTCGTCGAAAATCGGCTCCATTGCTGCATCAGTAGCTGAATCCTTTTCACAGCCACAACAGCGGACCGGAAATCACTAAACCTTCTGCCACATAGGAAGTCAAAACCACTAAGTGTTTCGACTGTTCAAACACTTAGAATATTTTTGAAACTTGCTGCCATCAAATTTTCTGATTTCTGCTAGGCAGAAGGCAATTCTGTTTCTGTCACTGCATCTTCTTGGCCCATAGAGGCCCATTGTTGCAACCATGAGCTCTGATACCATTCTGTCACGTCCCCGACCCTCCGACCGGCGAATAGGATGCGACGCAACACCAATACAGCAACCGGGCAATTAGCCCCATGAACATGGACAATGAGACCAATGCTGAAATTACAAGGCTTAACATGATGCATAACAGAATGCATAAAACATCATACAAGATGCATAATTCCTCAATCATTCAGAGAAAGCAAACACATACATTCCAACAATTTACATGTTCATTATAATTCATTTAACATCAATATATAATTGCAGAGATAAAATATAGACAATAGACTTATCTTTTGGTGAAGAACTTGTCCGCAGCCAGCTACGTCGCTACAACGTTCCACCCAACCATAGGCCAGCGTGCTCATCAATATCTCAGTAACACTGCCACCCCCGAGCTGGGCATGATTCCTCCACGGATAAGAGGGTCAACGCAGGCTTACACATAGCCGAGGGGCATAATCAACAAACTCCACACACACAACTGGGTTTGAAAGGCCTTCATCAAACCAGCCAAGCCAGCTCATTCCAGGGGACAACCACTGCCCTCCAGCAGCAAAACAACTCTTCACAGCCCTATGAAGATGGAAAATACAACCGGGGATAATTCCAAACAAACAATGAGCACAGCTCAAGCCCACGAGGAAACACAGAGTTGTTCTTGGCCCTAACGTGGCCAAAACAGCTCAGCTGCAACCCAAAACCAGGGCGATTCAACAGCCCAACACACAATGGGAACGATGGCAGCTATGCATAGTCCCAAAACAGGGAAGAAGACGTAGCCCACAGAAGGGAAAATCAACAGCACTCAGAAAATGTGGAAAGAACCACAACAACCCAAATCGTGGGTGGAACCAACAGCATACCCAAATCACCACATAAGGAAAACAACAGTTCGTCCTGGACAATTAAGAAAACAAAAAGACTTACCCAGTCCACAGAACATGGAAAAAGGAAGCAGAAATCCCAGCATAGACATGGGAGACTTAGCCAATGGATTTGGAAATCCATGGCACATAGCTCATGCAAACATGGGAGAAACACACACAGTCCCCAATTGAAGAAGAAATCAGACTCACAGCCACATCCGAAATTCGTGGGAAGAATAGCAACAGCCCAAAATGTGGGTGGATTCCATAGCAAGCTGCATACACGGCCTTGAGCGTGAATGGCTCCTACACCTGAAAATCCTGGGTGATAGCAGTAATTGTATCCGCTCCCTACGTGAGGAAATCAACGCAGAGTTCCTGCGCGTGAGGAGAAAAACAATAACCAAACATGAGAAACCACCGACCATGGGGAGAATGGGGAAAATTGTGGAAGAGAAGAGTGAGTGCTGTCATGGGTGGACTGTGGGTGTTGGAAAGGGACTGACAGTCCTGCCACCCCACTCCTAAATATCATAACTGCCTCAACCACCAGCAGCCATAACTCCTTAGCTACCCAACAAAACATTAAAGAGGTTGGAAGAGGTTGGATGAGACAAGGAATGTGTCAACAAACAAAGGTGGTAAAACATGGGCTTTTCCCCCACAACCAAGGTTTGACATCCCCCACCCCTTATCCTTTGGAACCATGTCCTTTTCATTCAACATTGCATTGCTATAGCTAGTTGTGGTTTATTTTAATTGATGTGCGTGTTTACATGATGCCGAATTATAATGTGCCTTATAGCACAACATACCATCGGCAACTACCCCTATTGCTGAAACATACACGACCAAATTGATGGTGGGGCTTTTGCCTTGAGCTCCTCACCATGATTATTTACATTATGTACATCATGCAAACGGGGTCAAAACCGGGGATGTGACAATAGATTTGAGTGACTTGTTGACTGCTTCTACCTGTCCATTCGCTTGAGGGTAGTAAGAGGAGAAATGCTCTTGCTTATACCCTAACTTTGATGCCAATTCTTCCATCATACGATTTTGAAAGTGTGAGCCATGGTTAGTGAAATGCTTTTTCAGAATCCCAAACCAAGTAATAATCTGGTTGAATACGAAGTGCGCGGTTGTCTCACCGTTCGATTTAACTATAGGCATAGCCTCAACCCATTTCATGAAGTAATCAACAGCCACTATGATATGATGATGCCCCCCAGCTGAAGCTGGGTTGCAATCCATAATATCAAGCCCCCACTTAGTGAAGGTATCGATGATGATAATGGGATGTAATGAGGCAGGTTTCGAGTGCATATTACGTGCAAACACCTTGCAAGGGTTGCACCTCTTGACTGCATCCAGATAATCCTTAAAGATTGACGGCCAGAAATAACCCGCTCTTAAAATTTTTTGGGCTGTAGAAATCCTAGATAAATGACCACCACATGCCCCTTCGAGGAAATCATTCAGCACTACCTCAACCTCTTTATGAGTTAAAAAAAGTCGTAAAATGGACTCTATTCCATGGCGGTACAAAGTGTTATCCACTATGAGGTAATTCTTAGACACGTGATGTAATGGTTGTCATTCATCGTGTGAGAGGTGAGTAGGGACCTTCAATATTTGTAAATATATATTGATATCCCCATACCATGGGTCTAAAGTTGAGATTAAGAAGATGTGTTCATCGATAAACGTATCTTCACAAACCAAATCCTCATCCTTGCTTGGGAAATCCGATATAAGCTCTACAAAAATTAACAACTTATTCAATTTTTTCGAAACAAACTCAAGATCAAACTCTTGTAGGATGACAATCCATTTATTATATTTTCCCCCATTCATCGTTTGATTGAGGAAAAATTGAAACGGATTGACATGGGCTACAACACAGGTCTGGAAAAGGAGAATATAATGTCTCAACCGTTGAACCACATGTATGGTAGCTAAAGCAAGCTTCTCAACATGAGAATAATGAATCTCTGTGTCAATAAGGTTTTGGCTTAGATAGTATATGACATGCTCTTAGAGCTCCTCGTCCTCTTGAACCAAAACCATACCAACCGTCTCCATGGACGCGACCACTTAAAGTAGAAAATCACGGCTATAGTCTGAGGGACTAATCATCGGAGCTGATGCTAGGGCTCACTTGAGCACATCAAAGGACTCCTAGGCTCTCTCATCCCAACAAAAGGTGGTGTCCTTCTTCAAAATATGCATGAAGCCTCTAGTCAAATTGGAAAAATTGACAACAAATCTCCATAAGAAGTTTTCCATGCCTTGTAAACATTGAAGATGACAAATATTTGTTGGGGGAGACAACTAAAGTATTGCCTCTACCTTCAAAGGGTCGACTGTTATACCCTATTTAGAAACGATGAATCCTAACAAGTGACCTGACTTCACACAAAATATGCACTTGTGAGGATTTAACCTGACCAATTAATGGTGGCATCTTTCACATACGAATCTCAAATTATAGGAATGACACACTCTCATACGAGAATGAGCAGCAAGGTCATCCAAAAATATTTCGATAATCGATTTGAGATCGTGGAAGATCAAGGTCATGGCCCACTGAAAAGTAGCTCCAACATTCTTAAGGCCAAAAGGAATTTTTCGATATGAAAAAGTTCGCCAAGGATAGATAAATGCAGTCTTATGTTGGTCCTCAGGTTTAATTTGTATCTGATTATATCCAGAAAAGCTGTCCATGAAGGAAAAAACCTCTCTACCCACACACTCATCCAAAATATGATCAATAAATGGTGTGGGGAAATTGTCCTTAGGATAGGCACAATTCAAATAACATAAATCAATACATATGTGGATCGCTCCCTGATTCTTATCCACCGTAATAGGGTTTGAAACCCACTCCATCAAGGGAATGGGATAGATAAAACCAGATTTCAACAATTTCTCTATCTTTGCCTTAATCGCGGGTGCTTTCCTTGGATTCACCGCACACAAGCATTATCAAACAGGCTTAGTGTTGGTATAAGTCTTAATCTCATGTTCGACAATACAAGGGTCGACACCAGGAATTTCATCATAAGACCAATAAAAGATATCATGAAATTCTTTAAACAGCTTGGTGTATTCTTGAATCTCAGCATGGGAACATTCTGCCCCAATATAGACATTCTCTATGCTGCCAAGATCACGAGAGATATTGATAGGAATCATTGAATATATGTTTGCCATGTTTCAATCAACCATCAGACCAGGAGAGCTTAATGGAACCATAGGACTACTAATTCTCTCACTAAGAACCGCCCCAAAGTCCTCACGCTCTAAGCGGTCAATCTCAGGAAGAAAGTCAAATCTATGATGGAGTTCTTCTGTCACGTCTCCATGCCTCCAGCCAGCAAAGAGGACGTGACCCAAGCTTGACCACCTGGGCTAAGAGCCCATGAACATGTACATGCATAAACATTGCATAAACAGAGTGCTGTAGGGAAATGCATTACAGTGAAACATGCACAGATGCCATTGTTTTTCATACACAGCGGAAACATCATACATTCAAACAAGCATTCATTCAACATGTTCAACATTTTTATTAACAGTAAATATAGAATTGCAGAAGTAAAACACACAAGATCACTTATCTTATGAAAGGCTTCTTCCCGCAACCAGCTATGTCACTGCAACGTTCCACCCAACCATAGGCCAGCGTGCTCCTTAATCTCTCAGCAGCACTACCACCCTCGAGCTAGGCATGATTCTCCAAGGAATAAAGGAACTAGCAGGCTAACACATAGCCAAGGATACACAAAACACAGCCAAGCCAACACAGTTGGGTTTATCAGGCCATCCAGGAGTTGCGAAAAGGAGAAATGCTAAGATGGTGAGCTCATTGCAGAGCCAAGAACACCTACACCAGAACTAGCCTGACTTCTAAGACACCCACACACACCCAACACAAGGAATCAGTACCTTCTCTGCTACATAGTCCCTCAGGCCCTGCATTTCCTTCCAGTGCTATTCAGGGGTTGTGGAGAAGAAAGCCAGCCCTTTAGCTCTGTCTGTGTGGTTTCTAGCCACCAGGTTTATCAAGCAAACCAAGCCTGCATCCCTACTCCTTACCCAATCCGAAGACCAACCATTACACATATGCAATCAAACAGTTGTTACAGCTTAACAGGGAAGACAATTCCTGACCAAATTCCAACCGTCCCAACGTAACAGCAACACAATCACAACATGGAAAAAACCACAGCCCATCCTGGGCAACAAAATCACCGGGATAACATACACAGACCATGTTGGGAAATAAAATTACAATCCCCTGACTTGTGCGTGAGCAACAAACAATGCATACCCCACGAATCAGCCTGAGAGGAATGGATACGGCCACACTATGCACAAATCCACAGAAGAAAACCATGTGGGTAAGCCAGGAAATTCCTATGCGTGAGGATGAACATGAATTCCACTCCTGCGTGAGGGTGAGCAGCTTACAGAGAGGACATGGATAGGAGTGCATGAGACCAAGACAAGGAAGAATACTTTGCATGGAAAAAACAATCAGACCCCGTGAGGAATGAACAGACAATGGAGGCCCTGCATGAGAAAAAACAGCTCCATTTTTGTCCGTGGATGAACAAACAATAGGAAGGACACGAATTGGAAGTGCGTGGATGGATAGAAAACCAGCAGTGCATGAAAGGGGAGTGCGTGAGTGCTTCAGCTCATCATCCCCCAAGTCGAATTGCCTCTGTGAGTGAAGTCAACCATGGGTGGAGTGTGCATGTGGGTGAGGACTGACAGTCCTGCCACCCCACTCCCAAAGACCATAACTGCTTCAATCACCAGCAACCATTCTTAATGAAGGTGGTTGGGTAAGACAAGGAAAGAAGACACATGGGTAATTTCTCTCATTGGCCAAGGTTGACAATTTCCCCTACCCTTATCCTTGTGAAAATCATGCCCCTTTCTCATTTTAGTTGCCGCGATCGTAGCTGGTTGGGTTCATTTTAATTATAGATGCATATTTACATGATGATAGCTTAGAATGTATACCGCATGCCCCAATATACAGTCAGTGACAAATTTAAATCCAAAACATAGCATAACTGATCAATGGCAGGGCCTTGGCCTTTAGCTCCACACCATGACCATTACAATATATACATCATGTGCAATTAATGCAACGGGGTCAAAACCAGCGTGTTACATCTTCCCATGGTGGCTCAGCTCCCGACATGGCCTCAATAATTCCTTCATCGGAAGGGAAAAAACTATCAAGGAAGTTGTGTGTGAGAGAAGACTGTACTACCCATGCAGGAAGCACATAAGGGTCCTCCTCCTTCGTCCACGAAGAAGATGGACTAGGATCTGCAACACTCTCAATATTAGCTTGATAATATACCATAGTTGCAGGCAACAGTATGTCCATCACGATGAGCTCACTCAGAGTACTTGGTGTAGGAAGAATCCAAGGATCTTCCATATGACTCGTGTGAAAAGACACCGATCTCATAGATGTCGAAGCCTCACCAAAACTATGAGATTGGTGTAGGACAACTAAAGCTTCCCATGAGGTATGGGTACATGCCTACACCCACACTCCCAGTTCCTAGATGAGAGTGCTCAACAATCGGGATTGAAGCTCCCAAAGATGCGGTAACTGACGTATTCCTGAATGATGTTTGATCAATCATGACTATCTTCCTGTTAAATGGAAAGCATGCAACGTGAAATAGGGAAGAAGCTACGGCTTGCATACTGTACATCTAATTCCTACCCAGCAAGAGATTGTAGTCAAGGGGTGCATCAACCACGTTGACCTCTATTACAATGGTATTCCCTCCCAAACGGACCTTAAGGGAAGGAAGGATCCTGTGCAGCCTAAACAATCTCCCATCGAACGCTGTTAACATGGTCACTGATTTAGACAAATCAGGGGATCCTAAACCCTTCCAACATGATAAAGTCATCACAGAAGCAGCAACTCCTTCGTCAATCAAAGTGCAATTGACAGTCATGTTAAGACATTCTATGTGAATCAAAAGAGACAGATAGTAAGGCAAGTGAGGCTGAAGTCCTGGAGTTTCAAATTTAATCACGGAGGAAGAGTTATCATCATTCACACCAAGGGCAGAAAGCAAAGCCTTCCTTTGCGAAGGACAACTCTGAAGTAGTTCCAGTGCAGACATCGCACGAGGAGTGTGGCCCAAATCCTTGACAACAAAATAGTTCTGGGTGGCTCGGGCATTAGGATTGTGCCCCAAATGCTTAAGGACTCCCTTAGGAATGCGAGGTGTAGCTTCAGGTTTATCCACAGGTTTCTCAATATGCAAAGGACTCCCTAGTGGATCAAGTTCCTTTCGTGGGCTGGGTTGTGACGAACCATAGTCTTTCGCATGGGTCACAACTTCCATAGCACGTACCATGTTAATGCAACTGTGACCACTACCCTCTGGAGGATATTGATCACCACTAGACTAATCATGGGTCCTCAAGTTCATATTTTGATTGTGAGGTAAAGGGTTAGTTAGCACAGTTGGGCCTTGTGCCAAGAATCTTGAGGCTTCATCGATACGAGGGAACAAGTAAGTGAGGTGATCGTCCTTACACAACTTGCAAGGGAATTTAACCTTACATTTAGCTTGCTTGTCCCCCCCAACATTATGAGCATTCTTGTCATTATTAGCATTCTCATTCCTATTCCCACCCTTACGATTATTCTTACCCTACTTTTTATTCCATCCGGGCTGCTAGTTACCCTTCTGGTCTGACGATTGCACTGAAAGTACACTCGCCATTTGCGTAGGTTGAGACAAAGTCGTGGCTTGTCCCGAAGCAGAATGGTTGATTGACAATTTACTATCTTGTTTTGCAACCGAATCTGTAGGTTTAGCACTCGCACAACGAACAATGGCATCAGCATGTGGTCTAGGTTTAACTTTGGGGTCAAAACTAGAATGCAGAGCATTGGGAATGATCTCATATAACAAACTGGACTAAGCATAATTCAAATCCAGTTCCTATGACCTAAAAATCACTTGTTCCTCATTTTGTACTCCGTATGTAGAAACATCCTTCGCTATATATGGAAATAACAACTTAAGGAACCATACGAGGAGGAATTCCGGCAGTATAAAGGCTTTAATTAACCTCTTCCGTCTACACCACTATTGGGGTGTGCGCCTTAACGGTCACTAATTTTGGTAACTCCACAGTTTTTGTGCAAAGATGTGAGCGGAGTTGCGACACAAAATAGTCTTAGGGGTGTCAAGGTTGAGTCAAATCCCTCTTTTTGTAGTTTCCCCATGATTTGTGGGTGCCCATGGTTTAAGTCCATGGTATTGTAATAGTGCACTTGTATAAATAAGGCACTTATGTAAATGAGTCAAGCAAGTTTATAGTAGGTTCTCTTATGATAAGTTGATGCGAAGATTTTTGAAGATTAAGTCCGAGCTGTGTGCGCAGAGGGTTTTTGTAAGGAAAGGAACTGCAGCTAAGTGCATAACTTAGAGTTTGTAAGGAAGGAACTGCAGCTAAGTGCGTAGCTTAGAGTTTGTAATAAAGAAACTACAAGTAAATGCGCAATTAGACTTGAAGGGAGGATCTACAGCTGAGTGCGTAGATCAGAACTGTTGTTTTGTAAAGAGTTGAATAAAAGCAGTTATGTGGACGTAGCCCCTACCCTGGGGGTGAACCACGTTATATCTTGTGTTCTGTTATTTTTGTGCTGTGATGTTTTTATGGTTTTGATAAGTAGGTGAGTGCTAAAGTAATATATATGTTAAATAGTAACTTTGTTGTGAATTCCTAGTTAAGCGTTAAGCAAGTAACGTTATTTATCTAAACTGCGAAGCTATTTTACTGAATGTCGAAGCTTTACTTTGTATAAATAATTGTTGTTAAGACTAAAGGTACAGTAATATCCCTCTTCTTCTTGCAGAAACCTGATTCTGCGGCACCCCATAGATGTTTCAGGTGAGACTGCAACCTGTTTGCAGGTTGTTGCAGAAAGGGCCAACACTGTGGGTCTTTTTGTTGGTCCGAAGTTAATAGTATAACCCGATTTTTCCCTTAGGCCAACAAATTGGTTCCATTGCATGTTGAACTCAGTACTTGCTCAAGAGGGATCTACGTTGTACCTCGAGGGATATGTTTTAGAGACCCTCAATAAAAGAAATCGGTGACTGGATTGAAGAGACCTATTTGAAATTTGCTGAACAAGAAAATAAGGATCCTCGTCGTATCTTAGACGACTTCTTATAAAGGTACGTTTTTTCGGATATTTATGAAATTTTCTTTGGTAGTATCCACGTAGAATTGCACCAGTGGTTATCCAGGTTGACCTAAAGAAAGACCAACTTCAAGGAAGATCAGTTTCCTGATTGGACCCCTGCAAGAATTAACAACTTGAAAAGATTGAACAACACGATATCACGAGCTGTTGATTTCTGGACAACGCGAACCCTTGAAGCATTTGTGATAGAGTTTTCCATTGACACAAGTACCTCTTTTAGCAAATCTGAAAGAAAGTTTTTCAAAGGACCAAGGGGTAAGTACTTGAATTCATTTAGTCTGCAAATTAAAATGCTCTTGGCTGAGAAAGGCATATTGCTTATAGAATCAGATTGCTAGATTTATTTTTACTAACCTATGTTTGGAAGTGAAAGTAACTTCGACGAGCAAAGTGGTTTGCTGTGAAGTGGTAAAAGATACAAGAGAAACCTAGAATCCTATACCCTAGGCTAGGATACAGAGTATACGCCATTAAGTCTAGAAGAACCTGAGTCCAAAGAAACCCCTTTTGTTAGAAACCCTCCTATAACTCCACAGCGTAGATCTATTACCCCTGAGAAACTGTCACAGTATGAAAGTAACCCTAGCCCTAGTATTCTTGTCGTAGGTCAGTCTACCCTAGTAAGTTCTCCCCCCCTAGATCTGCTATGGGCCATATGACTGATGATATCAAGCTCCTAGTCTTCAAAGGAACTGGATCAGAGGATCCAAAGCAGTTTTGGTTCTTATGCGAAGCTGTTTGGACTGCTAATAACATTATGGATTAAGATATCAGAAGAGCGCAGCTAGTCACTTCTTTTAGAGACCGAGATTTGGCCTGGTTCATGAAGTTTTCCAGTACTCAGAACCATGTCCTAGCTGATATTAAAATAGTAATGATCAAAGAGTTCAAGAAGCCTAAATCAGAGTCACAGTGTATAACAGAGTTAAAAGAAATTCAGCAGAGGCGAGGTGAATTAGTTTGGGACTTTGGTCAGAGGTTCAAGGTTCTATTGGATCAATTAAGTTTCACTATTGGACCAACGCAGCATAAAGAATGGTTCATAGCAGCATTATTACCCCATATCAAAACTCCACTCATGCAACAGAAGGTTGTTGATCAGCAAGAGGCTTTGGAAATTGCCATGAAACTGGAAACAATCCATGTTAAAGATAATTCTGGCATAGACCAAATACAAGCGCAGTTGGCAGAAATGGATTTGGAGCTTCACAACATGAAGAAATGGAAATCTATTCACGAAGAGTTTTGGTGTACACGATGTAGGACAGAAGGCCATGACAAAGAGCAGTGTCCTGCATTAAGGAACTACCTGAATACTGGTGCACCAAACCCATTTAACCCTAGTGTTCTATATTGTGAGATCTGTAGGACGACTGGCCAACATTGACCTGAAGACTTCTATCTGCTGCAAAGATATGTGCAAGTACCTAAGAATCCTTATTGCAAGTTCTGTAAGTCAGTTGGACACAACAAAGATGAATGTCACAGCTTTGACCTCATGAGATAGAAAACCTATGATACTTATAGGGTACAAAATGATGCACAAGGAAATAATGGATATGGTTATCATGGTCAAGGTAGTTTCAGAGGTCGTGGTCGTGGTGGTATGCCTAGAGGAGGTTGAGGACAGGTTATTTGCTATAATTTCAATCAGGCAGGACATCTAGCTAGAGACTGTCGGAACCCAACAATGACATGTCGATATTATAGAGCAGTTGATCATGTGATCAAACAATGCCCATAGTTGATAGCCAATATACAAGAACGAAATGCCCCTCCCACTAAAAACATTCAGATGATTACTGTAGAGGAAAGACCTGTCCCAACCATTAACGTTGTTACAAGAATTGGAGCTACGACACAAGTGCATACTAAGGAAAAACAACCTGACAAGGCTCAGGTCTGCAAGACCATAGAGAAAATTATAGCTTGTGATGTTGGAAGAGAAAAATAAACATTTATGGAAGCCAAAAAAGACTTTGCTGATCTAGGAACATCAATAGCACCTGCGCAACAACATCAACAGCAGTTACAGTCTCAAGAAGCTTCAACAGATAAAGTAAGTACACTGTCATCATTTTTACAGAGTTGTATGAAGCTCTTAAGAAATCAGAATGCTTTAAATGAGTTACAGAAATTTATTGCTTCTTACGAACCTCAGCAAAGCTGTAGTAAAGAAAAAACTCTTAATAGAGTTAGAAGAACTGGAAGAGAAATGAGATTGCACGCTCAGATAGGAGAGTATGACATGACTGACATCATTTTAGAATTGGGATCAGAATTAAATGTCCTAACTAAGCAGACATGAGAACAAATGGGAAAACATACCCTTGAATGGTCCCCTATACAATTGAGATTAGCTAATCAGTAGAAGATTGTGCCCCTAGGAAGATTCTCTAGTGTTCCAGTAGACATTGATGGAGTCAGTACCTTAGCTGATTTTGAAGTCATTGAAATAATTGATGATAGCAACTCCTATCTAGCCTTGCTAGGAATTGAATGGGCAATGGAAAATTCTACAGTAATCAACCTTAAGAGTAGGCAGATGACTTTTGAAGGAAAAGGCTTGAGAGTCATAGTACCCTTGGACCCTTCTCAAGGAGAAAGGTACACACATCCATTCAGAGATGAAGATCAGGATGTCTTGGATCATATTTACAACATCACAACTAAATAAGAAGACTATGTCAACCCTACTACTGAAGGTATAATGGATTGGCAGTGTGACAGTTCTTGCATGACTGATTCGGACGAAGGCTTAGAGAATTGGTAGAGTAGACTTTATGAGCTACATGGACATCGATGTTCAAGAATTACCAAGTCTCTCAGATGGCTTGGTTCACAGACAAGAGTCTTTCCTACCTTGGATGGCTTGACAGACCGAGGAGAATTTATTGTACAATTCTCAGAGCAAGTACTATATTCATAGAAAATGGAGACTCTAGGTTTAGCATTCAGAGCCACAGCAGCCAGATGGTGGAATGGTCATAAAAATCATATTCATAGTTGGGAATCTTGTCAAAAGCTTCTTCACCTGAGATTCATGGATCAACCTCAGGAGGTGCGAAGCAGATTTAATGGTAAGACTAGCCCTCAAGAACATTTGGAGCAGTGCTACGAAACATGGAAGCATGTACCTCATGAAGAATGGGTACATAGGTTTGTTCACACTCTAGCAAAGAACTGGTATGCGGAGGTTGAGCTTCACCATGGTACTGTAAGTTGGGATAGTCTTGTTGATAGTTTTATGCTCACATTTTCTATTAATGAGGTTTATCTTGCTTTAGACGCAGCTATTAGGTTGATCCATACTAAGGTGTTTGATGATAAAGAAATAGAAGAGTACCAACCTGATTGGAAGGAACAATAAGCTAATGCAGTAGAATGCTATAACCTCACAATTGATGAGGATGATGACACACACAACATTAACATTCATGATTCAGAAGGGCACTGCGAAGTACATGGACCGGCAGTTGAAGCACCTGAAGTAACTCATCCCTTGAAGACAAGGCAAGTAAAAATTGGATCAGAAGAAAAGCCTAAGTATGCTACCATTGGAGATTATTGGGATGAAGAGATGGTTAGCAAAGTGACCCAACTTCTCCATGAGTATCAGGACTTATTTCCGACGAAGTTCTCAGAAATGAAAGGAATCATTGAGGCTATCGAAGACATTCTGTCATGGGTTGAATCTCGAATCCATGTTGAATATGGTGTCAGGAAGTGTCAAATGTCCTTATTATGGCACAGCCAGAGTTACTGGTTGTGCGGAAGAAGGAAAGATGTGTCAGAGCTTAAAATATGACCATTGGAATAAATCAAATTTGGCGGCACCAGTACGTTAACTGTATTAACTGTTGATATATATGTAACTTCGGAATGTATTCTTATATGTATTTTATATATTGTAACCCGCTGTTTATTCCGGGATTTTTCTATTATGTATTTGAGTCATGTGGTCATGCCCCGATGTTCCGATCGGGAGGATTAATAATGTAATCAAGTCATTTCAAGTCATTAGGTAAGTCCCCACAGTTATGGGGCACTTGAGTTATTATACACTAATTAAGGTGTAGGCTCGAGTAGTAATTATTAGGTCGAGCCTACGTGTGAAATGGTAATTCAAGTGAACAGACTAATATAAATAGAGAGGGTGAGTCTCTCTATTTATCACTTGTGACTTAGCTCTCTTGCTCTCTCAAGTGTGGCGCACTTTTGGAGAAAGAAATTCTTGGGCTTGACAGAAGACAGAAGGCTGCTGTTGTGAAGGGAGGTCATCTTACTATTTTGGGATCACATCTTGTGGTGATACTATCTTAGAGGAAGTTGAGGGGTTTTCTCCATTTATGGTTTCCCCTCCTAAAATCTTTGTGTCTCTTGTCTCTTGTGATGTGCTTATGTGATTGTTGTGCTTGTTATCCTCTCAGTGAAAAGATCTTGTCATAATGCTAGCTTAAATGTTGAAAAAACTAACATGGTATCAGAGCTAACCTGAGAAGAAGACATTTTGCAGCTATAGGAACTAGGGATTCCTATTTTGTGGATCTTCCTCCACATATTTTCAGCAAAAGTATGCTAAGATGACTCTCCATTAAATGGTGCATCGTTCTGTCGATACAGAATTTAATTTCAAGCATTTTCAGTTTCGATGTGGAAATTAGGGCTTTCTACTGAAGACGAATTTTTGAGTGAGACCTGCATAGGATTGTTCTCCTCATAAAAACCGAATTTTAGAGACCTGGATCAAGAAATTGGGTTGGGTGAAACTCTGGGAAAGTCAAACCCTAGTTTGACCCCAAGCTAGAGAAACCCTAAATGCTAAAAATGCTAAGTTTTGGTACAGTCGCTATATTCTGAGTTTGGCGAAGTATCAGAATCTGAAAATTTCAGGGGCCGAAGATAAAGTCCTGATGAACACTTTGTCCAAAGGGAAGCCTCTGATTTGCTACATTCTCTGAGATATGATCTCTCCAAGATAGGGTTCCATCCTCTTCCAGAAATCATCTATAAACAGGACACCTGGGGATATTTTCAATATCTTGGGCTACAGAGGTCCAAATGGAATTCCTAAAGATTTTACAGAAAGGGAAGGGAATTTAATTTCTGTGGTCAGGATTTCAGACTCAGAAGATGAACCAGTGACACGTGGAATTCCATACAACTTCGCTGTTCTGAACAGTCTTGTAAAAGGTCACCTTGGTAAAAGGATCATAAATCCAAAATGGTGAAACCAATTCTGATGAAACCTATGGTTTTGGATCGGGGACATGCGAGGTTACCTCAGTGAGAAATTTCAGACATAGAGGATCAGTAATTTCGGAGATATCATAGAAACAGTAACAGGCATTTCTGCAGAAGAAATCAGAAAATTAGGGCTTCCTGTTCCGGGAGCTTCCCTCCACTGTTTTAAGAAAAGGAGTACATTGGATAGCTCCATTTGAAGAGATATATCTATTTATCAAATCAGATCTAAAATATTCCAAGTTTTGAAAATTAGGTTTTCTTCAACAAACCCTAGATCAGCGAACTCCGGGACAAGGACGGACACCTCAAATCGGTAAGATCTAATCCATTGCTATTTCCATTTGAGGTTCTCATTTCAATATGATATATTACATCAGCTTAGTGAAAAGCTTTCGGAAGTTGACAACTTCCAAGCCTGGAAGTATATGATCTCTTTGAAGAAAATGGATTGGACACCTACATGAGTATGGAGGTTCCAGTTTCAAAGGGAGACGAGGCCAAAGAATACATCATGCTCATGCTGCAGAGGATGATGAACCATCCAGAAAGAGATCCAGATATGAAAGTGAATATTCTTCAAGTGAAGATGAATATGTTCTGATATCAGCTCTCACAGGTAACATTACCCATGAAAGTGATGATTGGCTCATAGATAATGAGGCTTCCAAACATATGATGGGATTCAAGGAATCCTTTGTGAGACTGTCAGAACATGAATCACCTCACAAGGTGAAACTAGGAGATGACTACCAATATCCAATAAAAGGTAGTGGGGAATCTTCATACAAGCTAGACTCTGGTAAGTCTCTAACAATGAAAGAAGTATTGTTTGTTTCAGCATTGATGTAAAAGGAATGCGTATTGCATTCATAGATGGTCAAGTCATCATATGGCCAAAAGAAAAGACTATCGATGGTGCGGTAGTGATTGGAGAACAAGAAGGAGGCTTGTACAAATTGAAGGGACATCCAAGAACAAGCCTTTATCCATGACATAGTAAAGCCAAATGAGCTTTGGCATAGAAGGATTGCACATGTGCATTACAGAGCACTACCTATCGCAAGCAAAGCTATTGAAGGTCTTTCTGAATTTCAAGCTATTTGAAGGAAAGAACAAAATCAGATTATGACATAAAGAAACTAGTTGAAGAATGTGAAGATCCAGAATGCAGAGACCATGCAGTCATAAGAGTCTCTCAAATCAAGAACAACTTGAAGTGGTGAAGAATGCAGAAGTGATTTCCACCTTGAATGGCCTCCCAGGATCGTGGAATTCATTCATTCAAGGAATGTGTTCCAGAAGGAAGTGATTACATTTCAGTAGACTCTAGAAGAAGAAGCTCAAGAAGAGAAGGTGGGAGCAACTGAAGATCAAGCTCTCTCCATCCAAAGAAGATCCCTCAAGCAACGAGGAATATGAAGATATCAACTCTTGAAGAACTTCTTATCCACCTCAGCATTTGGATAAGAAACGATGCTATCATGAATGAAGAAGACGATGAAGCTGAAGACTCAAGAAGGAGTATACCCATGAAACAAATGAGGATAAGTATTCAATTGTCATTTCATGATATTGTTTTGTTATGCATTTGTTTATATTCAGTTATTATATTATGCATGATAGGATGTTTTCATTAATGACAGTATACTACTAATATGCATGTGATGGGTAAGTAGGTCATGGTGCTATACAAATTCTCCATTGCTACTTATCTAGAATGAAACCTCTTTGCTGACATATTGGATTAGTGCACAATCTCAATGTTGTCCTGGTAGAGATGGAAGGCATCTAGAAAGTTTCAGTGAGATATGGATGAATGTTGTATTGGCTAATGTAGTTGCATGATCATATATTTATTCATAAGTATTTGCTAGTATGAATATTCCATATGAAATGTTCTAACCATACAAATGCATTTGACTTGTAGGAAAGATCGCATACATAATCGCCTGTAAGCAAAGAAGGATGAAACTTGTTCCAAATAACAAGTGACGACATTTCAAAATGAAGAATAATATGACAAGTGCAATGACATCATTGATGCAGAACCTTCCAGCCACCAAGAAGAAAGGGAAGACCAGTTCAAGAAGAATGATGTCAAGGAAGTCTATACACTAGATGGTCACATAGAATATTAGTAGCATAGGAAGCTATTTGTCACTCCGGTACAGAATGTTTCAGTGCATAGAGTACGGAAGACAGAGGGAGTATGATGCTCTGCTTTAGAGGGAGTGATTGCAGAAGATCCTGAGGTTCGACATGGTACGACAGGATGGGCATATTACTGATGACTCTAGGCTTTACTGAGAGTAAAGTGGATTCCAACCTTTGCTTCAAGGTTGAAGGAAAAAGACCAGTGATGTTCCTGTTATGTGTTGATGCACTATTGCTCTAGGCATGGAGGTGTGGCAGAGTACAGATGGAATCTTCCTTGGACAAGGGAATTATGCAGTAGAGATCCTGAAGAGGTTCAGGATGATGGACTGCATGGCTACACCTATGGCATCGAACCTGAATACATTGTGTGATACTTATTCAGAGTTGGTTGATGCTACAATGTATCGTCAGATGATTGGTTCATTGATGTACCTGACGAATACGAGACCAGATATTTGCTTTGCTGTGAACACCTTGAGCCAGTACTTGACAGATCCGAGAAGTGTTCACTTGATTGCTGCAAAGCATATTCTGAGGTACCTGAAGGGTACAATTGATTATGGGCTCAAGTATGATGCGAATCAGAATATTAACCTGGAGGGTTATGTTGATTGGGCAGGCAGTGCCATCGACAGGAAGAGTACTTCAGGATGTTGCTTCAGTATGGGATCAGGTGTGATCTCTTGGTTTAGCAGGAAGCAATCCTGTGTGGCACTGAGTATAGCTGAAGCAGAGTATGTCGCAGCTTGTTCAGCTAGTTGTGAGGCAGTATGGCTGTGGAAGCTACTGTCTGATATATTTGATCTCCAGTTGGATGCTACTTGTATACATTGTGACAACCAGAGTTGCGTGAAGTTGTCAGAGAATCCAGTGTTCCATGACAAGTCGAAGCATATTGAGATCAAGTATCACTATATCAGGGATATGGTGCAGAGAGGAGCAGTGAAGCTCCTGTATGTTGCGACGGAGGAATAGATAACTGATGTATTGACGAAGCCATTGGCTAGGCTGAAGTTTGAGTACTTCAGAGAGAGACTTGGTGTTCTCCAGATTGAGGATTCCTCCTAGAGACAGTGATGAGATCCAGAGCCATTTTGACATGGTGAGAGGATTGGTTCCTTCCATGGTCAGATGTAAGGGATGAGATATTCCGTCATGGTCAGAGGATCGGTTCCTTCCATGACTGACATGAGTACTGAGATCCGTAGCCATTCTGAAGAGTAGGTCAGATGTAAGGGCTGTGCCATTCTGTGCATGGCTAAAGGATTTAGTTCCTTCCATGGAAGATGTAAGTGCAGAAATCTCTCCTCGTTGGAGTTGAGAGTCTTCCATCATTGGATGGGATTGTGCCATTCTGACGAGCAGGTCAGATGTAAGGGCGGAGCCATTCTGTTCATGGCTAAAGGATTTAGTTCCTTCCATGTCAGATATAAGTGCTGGCCATTCTGTTGAGTAGGACAGATGTAAGGGAAACTTCCATTCTAGGAATGGAGGCACCTCGTCAGTTACCAGGAACACTCAGTCACGTTGTGCAGATGAGCATGTAATTCAGAGCCCTGGGAGATTTGTAGATGGTCTTTCGAGGTTTTGCCTATGGCATGTAATTCGGTGCCCTAGGACATCTGGAAAATGCTCTTTCGAGGTTTTTCTCTGGGAGGACATGTAATTCGGAGCCCTGGGAGATCTGCAGATAGTCTTTTGAGGTTTTTCCTATGGCATGTAATTTGGTTCCCTGGGATATCTGGCATATGCTCTTTCGAGGTTTTGTCCTATGGCATGTAATTCGGTTCCCTGGGAGATCCGTTAGGTTGGGCTGTGTGCCCATAATCAGTCCTGGGATGCTCTTGCGAGGTTTTTCCATGACCACATGTAATTCGGAGCCCTGGGAGATCCTATAGGTAGAGCTGTGTGCTCGTAACAGCCTGGGATGCTCTTGCGAGGTTTTGTGGTGAGGTCACATGTAATTCGGAGCCCTGGGAGATCCTATAGTTAGAGCTGTGTGCTCGTAACAGCCTGGGATGCTCTCTCGAGGTTTTGTGACGCACGTAATAAGTCCTGAGGATTCCACAGTATGGCCGGTGATGATGAAGACCTGCAGGTGGTGGGCCTACATCCAGCATGAAAAAGGGCTGGCTCTGTAGAACTTCCTATGACGAGATAGCACACACATGATGATGACCAAAGGAGATCCAGATCGAGCTATGATCCAGATCCAATTATGATGACTCCGAGAGATCCAGATCGAGTGATGATCCAGATCTAGCAATGATGATCCAGATCGAGAGATGATACAGATCCTGTCCAGAGAGATGATCCAGATCGAGTGATGATCCAGATCCAGTCTAGTGATGTTGATCCAGATCGAGTGATGATCTAGATCCAGTGATGCCATTTTTTTTTATGATCCAGATCGAGAGATGATCTAG
>LPNX011208257.1:19305-31688 GCA_001517045.1 Pseudotsuga menziesii | reverse complement strand
TGTGTCTCTTGTCTCTTGTGATGTGCTTATGTGATTGCTGTGCTTGTTATTCTCTCAGTGAAAAGATCTTGTCATAATGCTAGCTTAAATGTTGAAAAAACTAACATTAACTACCTGTATTAATGAAATTTTGTGAAATCTACCACCGTTTGGACAAGATCTCTGTCAGATTTGGTGTCTTCAATGCACAATTATGACAGATTTCATGGATGGATTCTATAAGAAGACACCTAGGCTTGCAAACTTCGCATTACACATTTTCTTAGGTTTTACAATTGAGTCCATGTCAGCTGATCACGAACTTCAGGAATTGTTGAGGGAATTTGAACAGGGGGGTCTGTAGAACCTTATGAGCAACCCACCTGTGTCTGCACCCCACAAAGAGACTCCCCCAGCACTGGCTCAGCCAATGCAGACATGATATACCAGGAAAAGGTTTAATCCCAAAGTTTGTTCTAAGCGGAACGAAGACAGACAGAAGCAATCAGGGAAAACACCGAAGGATCCCGAGATGAATCCATATGGTTCAGCAGGGATCCCATCTGAAGGGGATGAGAACATTGCACCGTAGCGTCCCCCATACCTTTAGCCTGTTTGACCAGGAGTTCAGCCACCTCGGCGGATAGCAAAGTTCACATTATGCACCCCTTCGCTGCCACAGGGTGTGCAGTTGGTCGGAACCATGACAAGGAAAATAGACCAGCTTAAGTATGCAAATCACGATACGAATGATAATGGGAAGTTTCCATAGTTTGCACCAAGAACATACATGCACTTCGTCAAATATCCAGAGACTGGAGCAACATTACTAGAAGTGAAACAGTGGGCTGTTGGCTTGGAGAAAGCTGGCTTATTGAAGATGCTAGATTTCCCCCACTTCGGTCACAGCACACAGGTGACCATGGTAGTGAAACAAATATTGGAATTGGTGCATGATGGACACCTATGGATAGGAGACAAGAGAATTCATATTAATTGTGATCTCATTCATAGGATCATAGGCTTACCAAAGGAAGAGCCTGATTCGGGGATCGAATTTCCTTCAAAACACGAAGATACGAAGCTGGCACAAAGCATGAAGGACCGCTTCGGCCTAAAAAAAGGGAAGCAAGGGTATCAAACCTTGACAATTCAACACCAAAAAATTTTCTTCGCAGCTGAGCTCTTAGCCTACAAATTGATGAGAAAGTGTAGACCACATGAAGTGTCTGCCCCAATTGTCAGTATTGTTGCGAACTGCGCTGAAGGCTACATTTACAAATGGGTAGAGTACATTGCCAGGGAATTCCTCAAAGATGTCCGTGATGCGTAGGATAAAGGTAGACCCTTCCACTATTCATGGTTGATAGTGCTTATTGCACTGGTTGGATAGAAAAAATATACCGAGGCGTAGTTTGTTGAGGTGCCATCGAATATGCCTGGCGCAGCAAGGTACGCATCTTTGTGGGTGTCGTAGGACAAGGCTTTACAATAGATGACAAACTATGTGTTCACCTTTTATATGATGAGTATCTCATATGAGTTCATAAACACACCTCAGCTCAGTAAGAAGCTATTTTCTCAATATGCAGGAATAGCCAACTTCAAGGCCGACATGTACAATATCTTCATCCAAGCCCACGTAGATGATAAACATGCATGCTGGAAGTTTCCATATGTGGTGACCCAGAAAGACATCCTCGCAGTAGTTCAGCAGTGGTCGGCTTACTGGATGAAGGACGCAGGGACAAATCCCAACATTCCAATCCCTCCAGTCACCCATGTAGGCGCCGGCCCTAGTCAGATGCAGCAGAATGACCCACTCGAAGAAAGAGAAGAACAGAGTGAGTCACAGCAGAGTGAAGGTGACCAAGGTGGAGATAGCGGCGCTGACAAAGAAGAAGAAGAATCGGTCAAAACCATCTTAGACCCTAATCAACCATATAAGCACAATTCGCCAGAGGTAGAGGAAGTGGCTAAGCCTCAGTCCAGAAAGAAAGCAAAGGCATCAAAGAAAAAAAAATTGGTCGAAGAATCCGCTGTCACAATAGAAGAGCTTGATCAGGCTCTGACGAATTCTACAAAGCTACTAACTAACAAATGGTAATAGTTTGTAGCTACGCATCTTGATGCCCTCACCGGCGTAGTGCAATGAATCTCAGAGCTAAAGAAGTTAGCAGAAAAATTAACGACTGGCGCTACAGGAAGCAGTGCCCCTGTAAGTACACACCCAAATACAAGGCAATGGCCAGCTAGAGATAATAGGGGACAAGTGTCAAGTGCAACCCTCATAATAACTGACGCAGTGTCTCGCTCGAAGATGAGCATGACCGTCGGCATAGATTACACCAATATGTCTATGATGGAGATACATCTCTGTCAATTAGAAATCATGAAGGAGATCCAAGCACGAGACCACTACTCACAAATGCAGTTGGAAAATACCATGAAGCAAAGTGAGAGCCTTGTAGCGCACTTTGAAGAAGCGGAGCAAAGGAAGAGGGATGCAGAACGTAAGCAGGATACACTGGTGTGAGTGTTGGATGAGGCATGTCAAAGTCTTCCTAACTTTGACATTCAGGCCGAGGAAGAACTGGAGCAAAGAATTGCTAAGCTAAAAGACTATGCACAACAGTCTCGCAGTGAGATTGAAAAGCTAAAAGCAGAACATCAGGCTCAGATTGCAGAGCTTCAACTACACATCACTCCGAAGAGTCCACCAGAGGTCAGGGGGCAGCGTCGCAGAGATATTCAGGCTTAAGCGACGAAGATCTTCGATCTTGTGAGCAACGCGGAAAAACTGCTAGAGGAAAGTGTCGACGCCTAGACAACACTGTAGGAAAATCCAGAAGTAGAAAAGCTGCAAGAAACCATTAAACAGTGACAGATAGAGTTGGATGCAGTGAAATCAGAAATTAAGACTATGCCTCCTATGTAGAAGATGCTCAAGGTAAATCAAAGTAATGAACTTCAGTAGGAAATTGAGTCATGCAAAACGAAATAAACACTGTTGGAAAATTCTATGCATCCCCTTATCAACGAGGCCTTGGAGTTGAGTACTATTGTAGATAGCCAGCTCAAAGTTCTGAAGGAGTATGATGCAATTGCATAGGAAAAGGCCAGCGAAGCATTAGTAGCAGCATTACAGGAGTTGGTGCAGAAGGAGCAAGCAGCTAGTGATATTATGCGGGGCCTCAATAAGCAGTTCACTATCTTCACCAACAATATTCTTCCACCAGACAAGCAGTAGAGTGTCTCGGGATAGGACACTGGTGAGTCTTAGGGGCCCATTGCGGCGTGCTCCTTAACGGTAACTAATTTTGGTAACTCCATGATTTTTGCGCAAAGATGTGAGTGGAGTTGCGACACAAAATAGTCTTAGGTGTGTCGGGGTTGAGTCAAATCCCTCTTTTTGTAGTTGCCCCATGATTTGCGAGTGCCCATGGTTTAAGTCCATGGTATTGTAATAGTGCACTTGTATAAATAAGGCACTTATGTAAATGATTCAAGCAAGGTTATAGTAGGTTCTCTTATGATAAGTTGATGCGAAGGTTTTTGAAGGTTAAGTCCCAGCTGTGTGCGTGGATGACCTCTCTAGCTGTGTGCGCAGAGGGTTTTTGTAAGGAAAGGAACTGCAGCTAAGTGCGCCACTTAGAGTTTGTAAGGAAGTAACTGTAGCTAAGTGCGCAGCTTAGAGTTTGTAAGAAAGGAACTGCAGCTAAGTGTGTAGTTAGACTTGAAGGGCGGATCTGCAGTTGAGTGCGCAGATCAAAAATGTTGTTTTGTAAAGAGTTGAATAAAAGCAGTTTTGTGGACGTAGCCCCTACCCTGGGGGTGAACCATGTTATATCTTGTGTTGTGTTATTTTTGTGTTGTGATGTTTTTATGCTTTTGATAAGTAGGTGAATGCTAAAGTAAAATATTTGTTAAATAGTAACTTTTCTATGAATTCCTAGTTAAGGGTTAAGCAAGTAATGTTATTTATCTAAACTGCAAAGCTATTTTAGTGAATGTGAAAGCTTTACTTTGTATAAATAATTGTTATTAAGACTAAAGGTATAGTAATATCCCTCTTCTGCTTGTAGAAACCTGATTCTGTGGCACCCCATAGTTGTTCCAGGTGAGACTGCAACCTATTCACAGGTTGTTGCCGAAAGGGCCAACACTGTGGGTCTTTTTGTTGGTGCGAAGTTAATAGTATAACCTAGGTCTGCCCTTAGCCCAACAGCCACTCTTTGATATGATCCGAGATATGTGTGGCTTATCCTGCTAAAATGTCGACAAGAGTTTAGTACCAAACCCTAGGCAAGCTATCTACGCAAACCCTAAGCAAGCTATCATGCACAGAGTAATCACAAATAAAATATAAATCCAAACACTATCAATCATGGGTAGGATAAGTGAGCTCTCGAATGAAGCAGGTATGTCTCGCCTAGGAGAGGCTTGAGAATCCCATACACAACAAGCAGAGGTATGTAACTAATTATTATGGCCCTTAGCTTCAACAGGTAAAGCGACTATGTTGTCCCCCAACCTAGCCATGACACCCACAGAATAAACCCTGCAAAGTACCCCCTCGACCCACAGAATAAACCCTGCAAATTATCCCCTCAATATCCTAGGTAAGGTCACTAAGGTCACCTCAATATAATCAATGATCAGGTGGACAGTCCCAGGCAGGATTGACCATATGGGCAGGGTAGCAAAGCCCAAAACTCTTGAAAGAGCCCCTAGATATGAATACAATCATGTAAATATCTCCGGTGCTACTCAGTTATGACTAGGGGTCATCCCAATCAATAATCGCTCACACTACCTCATGCTTAACTCCCTTTTGAGAGGAGGATCTTGAGAAACACTGATTATACTAAGGAATTTCACACACTCACCTAGATAGACACATACATGTTGTTGTTTAGTGGTCTTGGGGAATTAACTCATAATGAACTATTCCAAGACCCTAAAATCTAATCTTGTTGGTGAACCCTATCAAATAAAATAGTGTAGTTCATTTTAATTAAGCGTTGATTTTAATTGGATTTATTACTCAAAAGAGGTATATGGTGTGCAACTAATGGTGTTATGACACAACATGAAGTAAAATGGACACCTAACAATCAATGCAAATGCATTGTGTATATGAAAAATAGGGTATGCTACTACGTGAAATGCACAATTTTCTTCAAATGATAAATGCAAGCTTTTCTATATGAAATCTTGAATAATAGCCCAAAGCAAATCTAGTGCAAGTGCTATGCAAAATGCAAAATGCAATGCATGATGATAAGTAAATTTTTTGGATTTTTTGAAATAAAATGAGATATAAAAGCAAAAGAATGATTCTATAACTCCCAGAATCTGCAAGCACACTCAAGAAGCACTCAAGAAAAGCACTAAGGTAAAAGATGTCTAATGCACTATTCCCAAAACAAAAAATCAAAAATGCAATGACAAGAACATTCTTAAAAAAGAAATTTACCCTAAAAAACGTCTCTGGTCAGAAACTGAGGAGTATACAAACTCTTGCAGTATCAAAGGAGACTCAACAATAATCAAAATTGACCTAGAAACCATTCAACTTCCTCTAAAAGGAAAAACTAAGGGCATGCATGACTATTCGCAGTAAACCCGTGTGTGTACGCGGAAATAGCAGTGAAACCCACGTATATACATGAATCTGAGTTCAAAACTCGCGTACAGGAAGAAAGGTACATAAAAATAAAAAAAATAGACAAGATGAGACAAACTTCACACCAATCGGACACTACTAGGAAAACATGCCCCCAGACCCGACACAGAAACAAGAGAAAAAGAGCAATTCAAAGTCATTGAATGTCGATAGAAAAATTCCCAAAGGACAACTACTAGGAACTCCCCAGCGGATTCGCCAATTCTGTTATGGAGAGAAATTCCTATCGCTTGGGGTACCACAACAGACAGCTTGACTCTAGAAATCAATCCTTTCCAATATGCAATAGAAATTGAATATCTAACACTAAAGGATCAGACCTCGTACCTTAGTCTGGATGGTTGAAGTAGATCCCCGTTCAGCTTTCCAACTTCAACTTGTATTAATTAATCACTTCCTCAACAACAAGTAAACAAGACAAGCATACTATATATATTGGTGTTAGATCTATTCTAGAATATATAATCAACAACGTATAAACATTTGAAAACATCCATGGATAAAATATTTGTTCAAACATACATTATTAGACAGGAAAATATATTTCTATTGATATAAAATCAGAGATTACAATGGATACAACCTCTGTCGTCACGTCTGTAAATCAGAGAAACTGAATCCCCCACTTGGGCCTCCACCACCTCAATCCTCCATCTCTCGATAGCAAGCTCACAAGAAAAAGGAAAGCTTGGGAAGAACACAAAAGTGTTCAAAGGGACAAGGGATGCAGACTCAAGCACAATTTCCGACAACAATGGACTATAGTTTCTTTACTCTCAATTCTCTCATATGCCTTCAATGTACCATAGAGTTCCTTATATATCTTTTCAAAGGGGTAATGAAAGGTTGAATCCAAGTGATCTCAAGGCATAGGGAAGGTCAAGAGTCAAGTGAGTCAGATCCATGTCAAGGAAAACTCCAAAAGGATTTGGATTATCCACACATCCCGATGTACGTAGTTTTAGGGGTCAAACCCGTGTATATACGTGATTATAGGTTTAAAAGTTGCATGTATTGATTTTCACATGTTTTTAGGGATGGTCAAGGGAACATCAAAGGAAAAAAAATGGTCCAAGGGGTCCAAGAAGTCTGCAGAGGGATAGGGGAAGGCCATACACGTGTGATTCACCTAGAGTGGTAAAATCAGCTATAAAAACCATGGATGCCACAGAGGATAGTTTCTCCAATGATTGATGTAGTGAAAGACAAGGAAAGAAGAAAATTCAAAAATTTTCTCGAAGCCACGAGATCATCAGCCATCGGGAGATGTTAGTGGATCAGAAAAGGATCAATGAAGGTGAACCGTAGTTGCGGCTTCCTAGTCAACTATCCATCTAATGCTGCAATGAAAAACTGCTTTGAACACCAATGAGAGCCTCGCAGAGACCATAATGACTCTGCTACCTGCCATTGCAACCACATAAATAACTAATCACCCGGCGTGAAGTGCATCTGAGCTCCGATGTCGCTAGAGACTAGTCGCTCTGACTGTGGACAAATTCGTTAGCTATGAAGGATAGAAAGATAGTGGGACGATGTTGTGGAAGTCGAAAAGACTAACCGTCCAATGCGTAGGGCACACAGCTGCTGACATAGCATTTATTATATGTTATTGCCGATGAAGTTTGGAGTGATAGATGATTATGGACCCGATATGGCAGACAAAATTAGACCAACGAGTCACTGATAAAACTCAGAATAGTATACCACTGCAAGCTCGATACAGTGGAGATAATTAGATGTTCTGTCTGTAGAAACACCAGAAGGTTAGTAAGGAGAAGACCCGATGAACAGTTGTTGACACCACCGATGCAGATTGAAAGTTTAGTCGGTTTTCCCACTGAAACATCGGAGAGTTAGCAGGGAAGAGACCCGATTAGAGGAAACTTTTGAATATTTGGTTTGAGTATAAATTCATCGAAAAATTATTAAGGATCAGGTTGTCGATCGAAAGGAATCAAGGGATTGTAAATCCACCATTTCAGTAGTCCAAAGCACTATCCACCCGATGGATAGTAGGTTTGATAGCCGACAGATGTCCATGGATACTACAGTGAGAACACTTTCCACCATTACGGCTACCCAAGGGACTATGCACCCGATGAATAACGCGTCTCACTACCGATACTGTGAAAAACCTTTGCTGATAAAACCCTCGATGGATACCTTGGAATCGCCATTACATTTCAAAAGATTAGATCACTACAAGCCGACATGCCAAAATGAAATAAGCAAACATATTGCCAATGAGCTAGATGTTTTCAGCACCGAAGTGTCGAAAAGATAGTTGGGAGGAGGTCTGATTGGGCCAAAAAAGATTTGAGTTCTCAAGAGAACTTCTAAGTGGTTTTTCAAGCAGTTTTCAACTATCTTTCAGTAGGATTTCAGCAAATTATCAGTGGTCATAGGGATGAAAAGGGAGAGAGGAAATTTTGTGTTTTGATAAAAAAATGTTGGTTTATGAATTTCTAAAAGAGGAAGGTAAGTAGTTTTGAATTATATTAATGGTATGTATCTAACAGTTTGCTACTAACACATTTGCAGAATTATAGACACCTCCAAGAACAGTACTCCAGAAATACTAGTGTGGTAAAGCAAGAGGTAATTCAATCATGAGAACCCATGATGGATATGATGCTCGGGATTCTTACGAGCATGCAGGAGATGCCATGGGAGAAAATGTACATAATGGAAATGATGACATATAGTCTAATGGAAGGAGATTCTAGGAGACACCGTCTAAGGTTGTAGCCACCATGAGAAGCTTGATTAAAGCCTAGGAAGAGCAGCGTAAGCTAAATGCTGCCATTTTGCAGAGTTTGACAGACTTGCAGAGAAAGATAGATTCTATACGAGGTACATCAAGACCGGAAGGAAGTAAGAGCAACACTAGGAGGAGGAGAAGGATTTCCAATGGATCATCTGACTCTAAAGAATCCAGTGGAGATACAAGTTCAACTTCTCATAAAAGGAAAGGAAGAAGACACAATAGGGATCGCTCCAAGGATGAATTTAAGAAAGCTAAGCCTTCCTACATTTAATGGTGAGACAAAGACTGGACAAGAGGATGAAGCTTGGCTCCTTGGGATAAAGAAGTACTTTCAAGTGTAGGATTATTAAGGAAACATGAAGGAAAGAGTTGCCATATTCAATCTGAATGGAAGAGAATCCATTTGGTGGGAACACTTCAAGCAAGTAAAGAATATCAATGAAAGGAGACTGAAGTGGAAACAGTTCAAGAAGTATTTCAAGCAGAAATACCTCTATGATAGGTATTATGATGACAAGGATAAAGAGTTCTATGAGCTGATATTCGGACAGTAGACCATGGATGAATATGCAAATAAATTCTTGGAATTGTTGAGGTATGTCCGATACATCATAGATGAAAAAGTGAAGATCCAATGGTAGAATTGAGTTTTATGAACCTAGGACTCTTGAAGAAGCAATAAGGAAGGCTAAGTATTGCTATGAACAAAGAAAAGGTAAACCTGATTACGATAAGGCATGGAAGGACAAGAAGAACAAGAAATTTTACCAAAGAAGGAAAGGTTTCAAACCTTATAGATTCAAGAATTAGTAGAAGCAGCCATCCCAAGCTGCGAGTAATCCAATTGGAGTGATAGGTGGAAAGCCTAAAGATCCACCATAGAATAAAGGTCCACTCAAATGTTGGAAATGAGAAGGACCCCACTTGTACAGATATTGTCCACTCAAGAATGGAAGTGCAAGGCCAGCTTATAACATTCAAGAAGAAGAAACAATGGGCCATGTAGCAAGAGCAGTCCCTAGAATTTATGCAACACTGGAGGACCATCAGGTAGATCACTAGTCAACTGTGGTTGAAGTTGCAAGTAAGATTGTTGAACAATCTATTTCTATTTCAATTGACCCTAGATCTACTCACAGTTACATTACTCCTAGAGTAGTGGAGATTTGTGCTTTTAAGAAAGTAAAGCATAGGAAATCTTGGTTAGTTCAACTAGCCACTGGAACTAAGAGAAAAGTCAATGAAGTAGTGGAGAAATGCCCATTGATTATGAATGGATTGATTACTTGTGTAGATATGAATGTTCTACCGCTTGGTTCATATGATGCTCTCATTGGAATGGATTGGTTAGAAGCTCACAGAGTAAATCTTGACTATTATAACAAGACTTTTGAATGCACAGATGAAGAAGGAAACCCAGTAGTTTTGAAGGGTATTCTAAAGGTAATTTCAGTAAGACAAGTTTCAGCAATGCAGTTAAATAAGTTCTATAGGAAAGGTTGCCAGTTGTATGCAGCTCATATTCTAGAACCAACAAGAGATGAAACTCCTAGGTTGGAGGACTATTAGATGTTATAGAAATTGAAGGTTGTGTTTCCTGATGCAATTCCAGGGCTTCCTCCAAAGAGGGACATTGATTTCACCATTGGACTTATGCCAAGAGTAGTGTTGCCGCCTTTTCACACACCTGGATCACGTGGCAGAAATCTTCAAGCCACTCGGTGTGTCCTTGGGGGCAAGTCTCGAGTCAAGGTTGTCACCTTGTTCTTGACTCCTCCGTTTAGGCTCAACTCCTAACGAAGCCAAGGGGGGTAGACCCTATTAAGTTACTAAGGATGATTTCTTAGTGTAATGATGTTGTACTGAATCAGTTATTTAGGAGTTTGAATATTTTAACTATAAGCAATCAAGATGACAAGATACGAAGATACACACGAAAGCACAAAGTTGATACACAATATATATATGAAGCATAAAATACCAGTGCCTTAAAAATGGAGTCAAAAAGATCAGTGTGCTTGCATGTGTCTGGAATAAATGTTTTGCGATTGCATCTTGGTACGTTTTAAGTTAAAATTGGAGTATGAGTTGTTTAAATTAGGCTTAAGGGGGACTCCAGATATACCCGAGAGTACTTGGAGTATGTCCAAAACAAAGCCTATACGGCTACCCGCAAGGAATATGTGGGCTGAAATGGAGTCTCTGGGGCTGTGTTCATAACGCACCCGTTAGGGTGTGACAGAGATCGGCGCCCCGAGGTCACTTTTCAGTAGGTTCCCGCTTCCTTTGGGTATTTTTCCACCGTAAAGGTTTGATCGAGGTGTTGGATTTTCACCTGATGGTTTGTTAATTGGGGAAGGTGAGTCCTAATTATGCTAGTCACCCAAGTGATTTTGATATAGCTTGACTGATCGGACGAACCACAGCCAAGTGCAGAGCATACACACTGGAGTCTTGTAAATTTTAATAAGTTTTAAAGGATGTATTCTTGCTTAAAAGAAAAGCCTCCAAGAACCTCTTTCGATCCAAGTGGATCTCAATCATGGAATCAAGGAGGAGTTAATTTTAGAATGTTGATAAACAAAAGATGAGAAAATAACACAACTACACAAATGCGGTTTTCTGATTAATCCTACCACGAATCTCTTTCCCCTTGCGGGTCACTCGGGAAATCGTGGGGTAAGTATTATGATTACTTTTGAAAATAAGATATAGAATATGTAATTAAAAACAAAATCAAATACACTACCCTATCAATCAGATAAATTCTAGTAAAAGGAAATAAGCAGAAAAAGACAAAAAAGGCACCGACGCGAATCCCCCCAGGGGGGATGGGGAATGGGCTCGAAAGAGCCTATTCAAAGGATGATTTTATCATAGAGGTTACAATATCAAAGCACTGATAAAACAGATCTTTCTTGGTCCTTATACAGGCTGAAACCAAGATATTACAGTTTATGCAAAACAATTACAAATTATGTGACGAAAGAGAGCCCCCTGGGGGGATTTGAGCGCTCCAAAAGGCACTTTGGACAGCAGCTTCTTTTCTCCTCTGTCAGACCTGCTAAATGACAGCGAATAAATTAGAATAAAAAATTCCCCAAATAACTTTAAGAGTGCCTTTGGGTCAGCCTACTTTATCTCAAAAAATTAACGAAATTAAACTAGCTAAATCGACGAAAGGGAACCAAGGAAAGCAAGCTTTCCTTGGGATCTTGGCCTGCTGTTTGTGCAGCCAATTAACAGCACTTGTATTGCAGAATATTGAAATTATTGAACAGCAAATGAAACTACCTTAACAGCAAGCTATTGATTCTTCACTAAAATACTTGCGAAACTAAGGCAATTTAGCTAGATCTCTTGAATTTGAACTTTATGTGCACAATGAAACTAAGATCTAGAAAGTTGAATGGATCTTGATAATTAGATATATGTATAATTTTCTTTATGAGATAGATCAGTATTTAAAAAGAAACCTTAAAGTAACCAGCTTTGAGGAAAGATTACTAATTTTTAAAGGAGGAAGAGAGAGAAAGAGTGTTGGTTTCTTTGAAGATCCACAGTAGAGCCTTCAGGTGGAATGCCGAGGGACTATGCCTTTGAACTATTTTGAAGAGAATGAAGAAGCAAACTAGATCAGCATCCTCTCCAAAGTGTGAACCTGCAAATCAGCTGAAATCAAAGAACTTGCCAAGACACTTGTGAGATCCGATTACTACATACAAAGAGATTCAAGATAACATGCATATAAGCTTATAGGACATGCTAGAGCTAGAATTCTAAACATGGATCAAAGGAGAGTGACAGCCAATAAACTTATTGAACAACACCTTTCCTATCAAGATTGTAATAAGCTAATTATCAATCTTAACCACAGATCTACAAGAAAATAGCAAGAAATGACCACAGATACAGGTTACCTCACTAGAACAATGGCAATAATCA
>LPNX011208257.1:0-12768 GCA_001517045.1 Pseudotsuga menziesii | reverse complement strand
GTCTTTTACAGACACTATCATGCTAGAACATTTATTACAATTCCCCCATGGGGTATGAACATGTGATATGATACAACAAGCACTTCCCGGAAGCAAGACTAAAGGCTCTCTGAAGTCCGAACAAGTTATCCCTGTCTGGTTCACCAGGCTCACTTGATAGAAAACCACTAAGTAAAACTTAGGTGGTAACAAGTAGCACCAGTGTCTAAGATACCCTATAGGATGATTACACTGGAGATGCTAGAGTTGAATATGCAACTATAAGAGTTGTTGGAAAAGAAGTATATCTGGCTGAGTGTGTCTCCTTGGGGAGAACGGTCCTATTTGTAAAAAAGACAGATGGTACACTCATGTTATGTATTGATTATAGACAGTTGAACAAATTTACTGTGAAGAATACATATCCTTTGCCTAGGATTAATGACCTCTTTGATCAAATGAGAGGAGCAAAGTTGTTTTCCAAGATTGACTTGAGATCTGGTTACCATTAGGTGAGAATCAAGGATGAAGACATTCATAATACAACCTTCAGGACAAGGTATGGACATTATGAGTTTGTAGTGGTACCATTTGGTCTCACAAATGCACCAGCTACATTTATGTGCCTTATGAACAGTGTCTTCAGCCAGTATTTGGACAAGTTTGCTCTTGTTTTCCTTGATGACATTCTTGTTTATTCCAAGAATGACGAGGAACATGAAGAGCATTTGAGATTGACATTGCAATTTCCTAGGGAACATCAGTTGTATGGACAACTGAGTAAGTGTGACATCTATAGAGATAGAATTCAGTATTTGGGTCACATTATCTCAGAATAGGGTATATCAGTGGACCCTAAGAAGATTGAAGCCATTATGAATTGGCCTACTCCAAGAAGTGTGACGGATGTAAGATCTTTTATGGGACTTGAAGGATACTACAGGAGATTCATTAAGGGATTCTCTAAGGTTGCACATCCCATCACTTCTTTGAAAAAGAAGGGGATAAAGCTCAAATGGACTTTGAAGTGTGAAGAAAGCTTCCAGCGGTTGAAGAATCTCCTCACCAGTGCACCAGTATTGAACGTTGTAGATCCAGAGAAATATTTTGTGGTGTGTACTGATGCATGCAGATAAGGGCTTGGAGGAGTCCTTATGCAGGACAACCATGTGATATGATATGAGTTAAGGAAGCTGAAAGAACATGAGAGGAACTATGCCACTCATGATCTAGAGCTTGCAGCCATAGTGCATGCTCTCAATATGTGGAGACATTACTTGATGGGTAGAATATTTGAGCTCAGGACAGACCATTGTGGTCTGAAGTATTTTTTTTATCAGCCTACTCTGAATGGTAGGAAAGTGAGATGGCTGTAATTTTTATGTGAGTTTGATTTCAAAATCAAGCACATAAAAGGAAAGGAGAATAAGGTCGCTAATGTAGTCAGCAGGAAGGTACAAGAAATGCATGTGGCATCTCTTAGTATTTTCCAATCATATTTGAGGCAGTAGATTGTTAATCATGTTGCCGGAGATGAATTATATGAGCAGGTACAAGAAAACTTGTAGCAGCAAGGTCTTGAGAAGAGGTATGAGGGATATAAACTGGAATAAGATGGACTTCTTATTTATAAAGGCAGAATTTATATTCTAGATGTAGCAGATTTGAGGAGAGTTGTTATGGATGAACTCCATCAAACTCTGTATTATGGTCACCCAGGGTACCAGAAGACAATTGCTACAGCTAGAAAGCAGTACTTTTGGCCAGGAATGAAAAAGGACATGGCTGAATAAATTTCAAGGTGCATGAAATGTCAACAGGTAAAGGTTGAGCATCAACATCCAGCAGGCTTGTTGCAGCCTTTGCCAGTTCCAGAATGGAAATGGAAAGTTATTTCCATGGATTTTATTACGGGATTGCTGATGACTTGGAGACAAGATGATTCCATCATGGTTGTGGTAGACAAGTTGACAAAAGAAGCACATTTTATACCGGTAAATTCTATGCACAAGACTGATGACATTGCAAAGATATTCATGAAGGATATTTTCAAATTGCATGGACTACCGAAGGAAATAGTCTCTGACAGAGATGTCAAGTTCACTTCCAATTTTTGGAAGGGATTGTTTGTGGACTTGGGTACAAAGCTAAACTTTAGCACTTCATACCATCCTCAGACAGATGGGAAAACAGAGAGAGTTAATCAAGTGCTTGAATATATGCTTCGCATGTACGTGATGGACAAACCAACCAAGTGGGAAGATTACTTACACTTGGTATAGTTTGCTTATAACAATGGACAAAAAGCATATTTAGGGATGAGTCTGTATGAAGCTTTATATGGAAGAAGGTGTAGGACACCAGTGACTTGGGATAGCCCAGTGAACGGGGTTGTGCTTGGACTAGAATTTCTCAAGGAAATGGAGCAAAAGGCTATAAAGATCAAACAAAATCTAAAAGTAGCATAGGACAGGAAGAAAATCTATGTGGATAAGCATAGGATGAATAGGGAGTTCAGTGTTGGGGATCATGTTTACCTCAGAGTAAAAGCAAAGAAGAGTTCCTTGAAGCTTGGAAGTTGTGCCAAGCTGTCACCTGGATATTATGGGCCATTTGACATGCTTGAAAGAATAAGGTCTGTTTCATATAGACTTGCATTGCCTACTAGTACTAGAGCTCATAATGTTTTTCATGTTTCTTTGCTTAAGAAATATGTACATGATCCTAACCATGTGATAAATTGGGATGTGATTCAGGTGGAACCCGAGGGAGAGTTCCAAATCAAGCCAATGCGCATCCTCGATAGGAAGGTCACAATGCTCCGAAACTAATCCATAGGGAAGGTAAAGGTGCAATGGGAGCACTACAGACTTGAAGAGGCTATGTGGGAACTGGAGGATGCCATGCAATTGGCACATCCATTTTTGTTCAATACTACGGAACACTGAGGTAGTTCCGGTGTATCATTTTGTTCAAATTTTGTAAAGCACTGAGGACACTGCTATTGAAGGGGGAGGGGAATGTAACACCCCGGTTTCGACCCCGTGTGCATTAAATATACATGATACATATATTGTAAATAATCATGGTGTGGAGCTAAAGGAAAAGGCCCCACCATCGATTTGGTTATGCTATGTTTTGGATATAAATGGTCACCAATGGTATATTGGGACATGCGGCATACATATTAAGTTGTGGCATCATGTAAATGTACATATTTAATTAAATAACCCCAAACAGCTATGTTCACTGCAACCAAATTGAGAAGGGGCATGATTCCTAACGATAAGGAGGGGGAATGTTGAACCTTGAGCCATGGGGGGAAAAGCCATGTGTCACCACTCTTTTGCTCAGCTTCCTTTGTCTCATCCAACCACCACCTTAGTTATTCTGTTTTTAGTTGGGGAAGCTATTGGTTGGCAATAAAACCATTACTACGCCCACACCTGCACTCTCTCCATGACGCGCCTTTTGGGTTATGGATGTTCTATCCACTAGGGGAATCATGAGTCTGTTCATTTTCCCTTGTGTTGAGCGGAGTTAAAAGGGGGCAAAAATTCATTGATTGGGGTTGGTTCGTTCTCCTCTACCTTAGGGATTGCTGGCTTACGGGTTGGTTCTTCCTTCTCTCACAAAGTTGTGAGTCTGTGGTGGTGTTCATCGTCATGTTCACGCAGAGAGTCCGTGTCTTCTCCACCATTGTCAGACTATGTAACGTTCTATTTTTCCATCGTTGAATCGTGGCTGTGATTTTCATCTACAGTTCTATGGGTTGCATCGTTTTCCCTCATGTTTAGATTGGGAGCCTGTTCCTTTCCCCTTTCGGTCGGTGTAAGTTCTCCAGCAATAGCATTGGGGATTATGTGCTTTGGTTTCATGGATGTTCGTGGGCTGTTGTTTGCCATGATTGTTGGACTGTGTTTTTTCCGTGTTATGTTGTAGGTTGATGTGGAATCATTTTCGCCACGATAAGGCCAACAATGATTCAGGTATTTGTTTTCCCATGTTAAAGCTTGAATAGTTGTTTTGCTACATGCACGTAGTGGCATTGTGCTCAGACTACATTGGAGTGGTCAATGAGCGCCCAATGCGGTTGACAAACCTAGTGGTCTGGGAACCACACAAACAAAGCTAGTGGGATGGCTTTCTTCTCCACAACCCCTGAATAGCACTAGAAGGGAGATCAGGGTCTGAGGGATTGTGTTGTAGAGAAAGGATTGATTTCCTTGTGTTGGGTGTGTGTGGGTGTTATGGAGAGAAATTCCTATGGCTTGGGGTACCACAACAGACAACTTGACTCCAGGAATCAATCCTTTCCAATATGCAATAGAAATAAAATATCTAACACTAAAGGATCAGACCTCGTACCTTATTCTGGACGGTTGAAGTAGATCCCCATTGAGCTTTTCAACTTCATCTTGAATTGATAGATTACTTCCTCAAAAACAAGTAAACAATACAATCATACTATATATCTTGGTGTTAGATCTATTCTAGCATATATAATCAACAATGTATAAACATTTGAAAACATCCATGGATAAAATATTCATTCAAACATACATTATTGGACAGGAAAAGATATTTCTATTAATATAAAGTCAGATATTACAATGGATACAACCTCTGTCGGCACGTCTACGAATCGGAGAAACTAAATCCCCCACTTGGGACTCCACCACCTCAATCCTCCATTTCTTGATAGCAAGCTCACAAGCAAAAGGAAAGCTTGGGAAGAACACAAAAGTGCTCCAAGGGACAAAGCGATGCAGACTCAACCATAAGTTCCAGCAACAATGGACTATAGTTTTTTTTCTCTCAATTCTCTCATATGCCTTCAATGTACCATAGAGTTCCTTATATAGCTTTTCAAAGGGGTAATGAAAGGTCGAATATAAGCAATCTCAAGGCATAGAGAAGGCTAGGAGTCAAGTGAGTCAGATCCATGTCAAGGAAAACTCCAAAAGGATTTGGATTATGCACACATCCCGATGTACATGGTTTTAGGGATCAAACCTACGTATACACGCGATTAGGGGTTTAAAAGTCGTGTGTACTAATTTTCACATGTTTTTAGGGATGGTCTAGGAAACATGAAAGGACAAAAAATGGTCCAAGGGGTCTAAGGAGTCTGCAGAGGGACAGGGGAAGGCCATACAAGTGTGATTCACATGGAGTGGTAAAATCAGCTATAATAGATGCCCCCTAATGTGTGAGGTCAGAGGATTCATACGATGGATGAAATACATTATAAGTCCATCCCAGAAGTGGAGTGATGAAGAATCCCAAATGGAATACCAGCCACCGAATCAGCATAGTACAATGATACAACTTTGCACATAACTGCAAATACATATAGCAGTCTCGGATACATAAGAGTACAATGGCCATGAATACGCATGATACAAGATATCACATAAGTGGTCATCTCCATGTACAATATACATAGATCATAATATCCATGATGAAGATATACAAAGGATCGTGATCTCCATAATAGCTGAAGATATAAAATGGATCAAGATCTCCATAATGGCTAGAAATGTCTGACATATATTGGAATCAAGTCATGAGAGCTGAAATCTCATGAACACTGGCACGATCAAGGAAGTAGCATATAAGAGATGCCACCAATTTGGAAGGTCTTCTACACAAACTGCTATGAGTACATGTCCTACTATGCAAATAGAGGTGTCAAGGTCGAACATAGTAGTCCATCATCTGATTACCAGTCATTGATGTATACCATTAACAGACACGAGATCACCCATCGATAATGAAAATGGGAAACAAGGTACTAGAGTGCAAATTAACAAGTGTGAATAAATGTGTTGAGGTTGAACACTTGAGAGGATCCATCAATCAGGGGACATTGATGTATTCTTAAAGACTGTCGATGGCGAGAGAACTTGCCACTGATGACTGCAAGTCTCAAGGCACTCAAAATGACTCTAGATTCCAATCCCAAAATAAATGATCTGAACTCGATGGGATGAAATCCACTGGAAGGAGGGCATTAAGGCATCCCCCATCATCTAACATGAGGTACTCAACAAAGTTGTATAATGTTGAAGGACTTTATCATAAGGTGCATGAACCAGTAACTATACTGGGAATGGTCGACATGCAAAGTTAAGATAACTGAGGAATGGCCAACTCAGGTTTCAACTTCCTTCGAACAAGACCATAACAGGGAATGGTGACTAAATAAGGGAAGCATAGACTCGATATACAAACTGCGACATCTCTGCGACATAGGAGGCATCGATAAAGGATCCATGGGGACTGGAAACTTAACCAGTTGGTGGAGATAAACTCAGATAAACAAGTACAACTCCTAAAGTAAAACTATAAACCCAACCAATGGATGTGATATACAGTGCTCTGTTCAAAGGCGACATGACTCGACAACTGCCAAAGATAACATCTTTCCTTGTCCGGCTTTTTGGTTTTTTGATTTTTTTGAACTTTTTCAAATATTTAAAAAGATTGAAAAAGAATAAAACTACTTTATAGTTACAGACTAGGAGGAGATGTGTGTCATAGGGGAATACAAACTAGTTCTAAGCAGTGGAACACACCTATGCTCAATGGAAGGACACATGTGTAGGATATCGACACTCAGGGGAAAATTCCCTCCCGGTAAAAAGGGAATCAAGCTGCAAAGGATATATAAAATGGCTATACATGGCTACAAATGAGACAAGCTTGGGATATATGGTTGAAGTGCAATGTCAGGGAAGCCGGCATAAAGCTCAACAAGGCAGGCACAGCTCATGCTAATGCAATTACAACTTGAAATAAGGGAGTCCTGAGGGAAATAGGCCAACAAAAGATGAAGAGGAGTATGAGGCTCTTGCGAAATGTCATGGCAATACTATACAACAGACTCCCACACCCTAAAGGACAAAACGTCGGCATGGGCACCAAATGAAAATAAGGTGCTAACTAGGGTACCCATGTAAGGTCAAGCTCTACCACGCATACCATGCCACTTCTAAAACATCAAGAAGGTGCCATGACATAATAGAGTGGGTTCATACCTAAGGCTATGATGAATGGTCATAAGGTCATGCAAAATGCAAACAGTGGTGAAACCTAACCTATATGCCAGTTTACACATGATACCTGATATTGGCATGAACAGGTCCATCCAACAGCTAAAACGACACTCAAAAAGGTCTCCTACAGCATGAATTAGGTCAAAAATGGTCCAAAATGATTAGAAATTGTCCAAACTATAGGAAAGGGGGTAAAAATTTTCAAAAATTTGAAAAATTTCTATAAATAATAAAAAATTCAAAACATTATAAAACATTTGAAATTTTTACCCAATTGAGCTCAGATTTTCAATAGTGAATTCTAGGAGATCCAGCCGGCAGAATCCACTACCGCTTCTTTCAGGTACTTACCCATGCTTTTCTCTTCCATTTTGATGCAATTTTTATCAAATTCCATGGTCATTTGAGGTTTCTAGGCCAAACTAAAAAAGGCATTGTGGCCCACACAGAAATCGAGGGTTTTTCCACGTATAGGGCTGGATATACATAGAAAATTCCCTTGCAGTCACGTACATTCACGGTTGTTTGGCAAACAGTCGTGTATTCGGCCAAGCATGAGGTTTTTTAAGTAATGTAATGGGCAAACTTGCAATTTTTTGTGCAGGATGGTCCTAGAATGGAGAGAGCGTGAACATGGTGAGGTAGAGGATGCAGTAAGGGATGATCTAATGGCTCAAAAATCTCTATGTGCATGTGGACTCTATAAGTTTTGGTGTCTTGGTGGCTTGAGGGCCAAACCAAGACTATTGCAAATGTTGGTGGATTACTAGGATCCAGACTCTGAGTCCTTCCAGATAGATGGGATGTCCCTCACTATAGAGGTGGAGGACATATAATTTATTACTAGACTTTCCTAACTGGGGGAAGTAGTGAACCTTCGTTCTCATGGTGGGCCCGGAGGTGGCTTGACTATTGATGAGTACATTGCAGTGTACTACTATCCAGACACAGAGAAAGGGGAAGTCGGGTCCCAACCAACTCTATACAAGTGTTGGGCCTAAAGGCCATCCTATTGACATTAGGTGGGATAGAAATCTTGGCTTCACTCCACCAAGCCTTGCGGCCTCTGATGTTCTATGTAGTGGAGTGCATGAGACCCACGGTTTATGACTGCAACACTACACTACTGAGCAACATGAAACATCAGCTCAGTGAGTGTAAGGCGGGTAGAGTGCAGAACTTCAGGTTTAGTATCATATTGAGTATGTTTTTCTTCGAGCGTGTTCTAGGATTGAGCCCCAGAGTTGACGTTCCTCTTCACGAGGTTTGAGATCCGGACCAACGACATTGGGCAGATGCGATGCACAGATTGGTGGGAGGTAGGGTGTCCAACCCCTATCCAGCTGAGTTCTTTCTGTGGTGGCGATGACAGATAGTTTCCATCGATGACTACCCCTCTATGAGGATTGATTTCCGAGGGGACCCAGACATGTTGCTACCACTAAGGATCGGCATATGGTGACATAGGTAATGAATCTCAACCCTCTTTTCTAATTTTTGAGTTTTTTTTTTCTGATTATATGGAATAAAAAGACATATTTTTGTGTGACAATACATAGTGACATTTACCATTTATATGCAGATGTGGGACCACAGCGTCCTAAAGGCTTCCCTCGTCATAGAAAGTGGGGAAGAGGAGATGATATCATGGGTGTGGATGCAGAGCAGACGCTCCAAAGCATTCATACCAATTTTGTGAGGCTGACACATAGGGTTCCCGTGGCGCAAGTTGAGGACTTGCCCGAGGCTATGCAGCGTCAGGTGGTGGGTGTACCATGAGCATGGGTGCGATTATTTCAATAGCTAGCTAGAGCCATAGTGACCTTTCATGATCACAACCCCCCTCCTCCTCCACAGCCTTAGATAAATAGGAGTTATACATTTTGTACTAATGTGTATTATATCTTGGTGGCTTGAGAGCCCCATTTTTGTTTCATGACACTATGTACTACCACATTTTGGATGTTACATAATTTTTTTTATGGTGATTGGTTTATTTATTTACATGTGTAAAAATTTGTGTTTGTGATGAATTTATTGTGTATGAAACAAATGCCAATCTAACACATAGTTAACATATGAGTCAGCAAATTGATTATTAATTCTTGGAATATGTATGTATGTTATATTGTCAAATTGTCATTCTAATAATCTCACACATAAGAATCTTATTAATAACGTCGGATCTCTAACATGGTACAATCCATTAAGTTGTGACACTACTAACACCGAATCAAGACGTACCTCAAGAGAGAGAACGCCATGTGAAATGGCATCCCATAGAAGCTCAATAACGGAACTATATTCAGCAACATTGTTTGAAGATGGACGCAAACATATGCCTCTTGAAGATAGTACCTAACCCATAGGAGTATAAATCACCCAAGCAGCAGACGTTGAGTGTTGAGTGTGACTGCTCGCACCATCCATGAATCCTATGTAAGTGGAAGATTCCATTGACATCTTCCAAAAGAAACAGAAAGTAATCACAAACCCGATCACTATAAGAAAAATATCTAACTATGCAAAATTGTACAATAATATACAATAGCCAGCCTTGGCTGAGAATCATGCATAGTACTTCTTGAGATAAAGCCCATTTCTAGGCTCCACCAAGGCCGCTCCCTCATAATCCACTAACTCACAAGCACCCTTCTCTAACACATGTTTGACAACGTAAGGACCACACCACATGGGGTTAAACTTTCCTTCCCCCATGGGTTCTTTCGGTTCATCCCACAAAAGGACCAAGTATCCCTCACTAAACCTCCTTGGATGGACAGACTTATCGTACTGGACCTTTACGTTACGTTTATTTACTTCTAGAGCCACCAAGGCATCTCGACGCTGCTCATAGAGTTGCTCAAGGTGGACCAAACCAATGGTGAAGTGTCTTGTAAGAGTTCTATGGATAGCTTCAAAGAAGGAATCTTGCATTCAACTGGAAATATCTACTCCACTCCATGTACAAGTTTATATGGAGAAAAACCCATGGAAGTCTTAACGGTGGTTCTATACGCCCACAAAGCAGGATATAACATGATGTGCCAATTATTCTTGCTCTATGCAATGGTTCGTTGGAGAATGGATTTGAGTGATTTATTCAATGCTTCTACTTGTCCATTCGCTTGAGGGTAGTAAGAGGAGGAATGCTCTTGTTTGTACCCTAACTTTGATGCCAACTATTCCATCATACGATTCTGAAAGTGCAAGCCATGGTCAGTGACAAGCTCTTTGAGAATTCCAAACCGAGTAATAATCTGGTTGAATAGGAAGTGCGCAGATATCTCACCGTCAGATTTAACTGTAGGCATAGCCTCAGCCCATTTCGTGAAGTAATCAACAGCCACTATGATATGATGATGCTCCCCAGCTGAGGCTGGGTTGCAATCCATAAAATCAAGCCCCCACTTAGTGAAGGGACTGATGTTATAGCGGATTTCACCACACTAGGTGAATCACACATTGTATGGCCTTCCCTTGTCCCGCTGCAGACTCATTAGCCCCTTTGGACCACTTTATATCTTTTAATGTTACCTTGATCATCCCTAAAAACATTACAATATTGATATATGCGGCTTTTTCCCCGATACACTAGTACATTTCGATCCAAAATCCGACGGTTTTTTCCGACGGCGCGTGGATTTCTCTTTTTAAACTCACAAAAAATCACAAAGATTCTTTTTTTTTATAAATATGGCCAGAAGCGTCAGTTAAGCGACGGATTGTCTCATAACCATCTCATAACCGTCGCTTAACCGACGGCTTGTCTCATAACCGTCGCTTAACCGACGGCACGCTAGTAAAAAAAAAATCGTTCAAACAAACAAAAAAAAGCGCCCAAAAGTCAAAAGTCACATAGGCGCCAAAGGATTCACCATTTTTCCCACACATGGGAGGGAAAGTCCAGGTCCTGCCTCCAAATTGCTTCGCCTTGCATGAATGAGTGAGGATACCGTGAGAAGGTTGTCTGTTTGGCCTACCTAATGGAAACACAGATCGCATAGCTCATGAACAGATCGCACAGCTCAACAGATCGCACAGCTCAACAGATCGCAGAGCACGTTGGTCAAAAAGGTCATTAAAAAACCAAAGGCGCGCGGGAACCATCCATTTTCTCACTGGCTTGGCTTTGGTTTTCTCAGAAGCAAGATTCGGAGAGAGTGGAGCAGAGTAGCTCCCAACAATCAGAATGACCTCACCTCGAGTTGCATTCTGTTACTTTTCTAACTTAGCGCTCTATAAAGTTTATTCCAATAGCATCTTGGTTCATACTCTGCAAAATAAAATTTCACGGATCGCATGGATAGATTTCAGGGTTTTTGAAGTTTCTTGTATTGTATGGCTTCAATTGTTCCAATGGATTTGCGATTTTTATGGTTCTTGTTATATAATGGTAGAAGTGTCTCAGACTAAATGTTAAGTTAAGACTAGTTTATCAACATATTTAGTAATTGGAGCAAGTTAAATGTAGACAAGTTCATTTTTTTCAGGGCTTCCGGGACAAGGCCTAATTTTTTTTTATTTCGAGATTCAGAAGATAAATGGGGCAAAATTATATGGTCATTGATGTACAAATCAGTAACCTCCTGGCGATTAGGTGTTGGAACGCTTCCGAAGACGACTGTATTTAATACAATGCACAATGCTTGCCATTCAGAGACCCTGAAACCCCCTTGCACATCGTGGGATCATCAAAACAGGAATGTTTTGTATAAATGCCATCAAAATGCATGCGGGCACTTCTCTAGCTATATACACGGTTAGTACAATCGCACTTAGCCTCTGGCTGTATGGAAACATTTTCTTTATTTTACATTTCTCGATAATAATAACAAGACTAATTGTATTCCCTATGTGCATAATCATACAGAGACATCTCCTTTTAGCAGACTTCCATGACAAAGAATTTTCACCTTTCAACAATAGAAACTATGCTTATTCATTCAGCAAGTAGCGATGGAATTGGCAATGGGCATGTTACAATGGCTTTGCAGAATTCTGGATTCTACTCTTAGAACTTAGAACTGATGTATATTCCCTGGCCTGTTTATAGTATGGCATTTCTTTATCTGATCTTGTCTTACTCATTAATTTTCTTTTTCTGTCATACTTTTCAGTTTTTTTCACAATCTTCCTAGATTATTTATTTTCCTTTATTATTTTTGATCTCTACATATGTTGTCTCAATTTATTCTTTAGTGTGCCCATGTTCTACCTGATTATTGGTCTGTTTATTGAGTTTATTTGTATTTTTTAAAGTAAAGCAGTAAGAGCCCGTTTTTCCATAAGAAAAATTTCATATCTCTTTTCCTATATTAAAAAAAGAACCTTTTATGATGATCATCTCCTAAGGGCGGCAAAAAGCCCAAAAGCCAGTACTATCTGCATACCTCTTTAAACATCAGTATTGCCTCTACAACAAAGAAACTAACAGCAAAAACACAAGGTGATATGCTATTAAAGTATCAGATATGCTAGAATACAACAGAAAGATAAACCTGTAGTACCTACATAAAGCTGCCCAGTTAGCGAATTCTCTTTCCCATCTCTCCATCTGACAGCCATTAGAGACCCAGCCTGCATGCCACATGCTTGCTTTGACAATCTGTCCATGTCCTCATTCAGTTCTCTTCCAACATGTTGGATGGTGATGCACTGAAAATCATCTTTCAGTTCTAGTATTCTTTGAACAACACCAAGGAACCGACTTAATGAAATGAAATAA
>LPNX011208245.1:784435-799505 GCA_001517045.1 Pseudotsuga menziesii | reverse complement strand
CCCCCCCCTCTCTATCACTCCCCAACCAATCCAACTACCTCTAACCCCCACCCCCCTATTACATCCCCTCTACAAAGCCTAAAAACCCCCACATTAATATACTCCCCCCAACTCCTCAACTCTTTACACACCCCTTCCTCTCTATCTCTCTCATTCTCACAAACTCACACCCACACACATCCACAGGTCACTTGTCAGCTGGAATATTTCACCTCCTACGGACAGCAAGGTGTTCCACTGGTCTGAATGGTTCAGATCTAGAACAAATAGAGGACATAGGTTGAAGACTCTCTCTAGACACCGTAGATACTTGGAATGTAATGCTTCGATCGTTACCCTGTGTACCTGCAATAAGCTTCAACATGCAAACATATCAAAACCACCAGAATATAATCTACTAATCTATGTTAGTGACTAAGGAATCTAACAACATACATGTGAAATCAAACAACAACAATATATGTGGGATAGAAATCAACTTGCATTAAATAAACATGAAGAAGTTTACAACCAAGCCTTAGTGTTGACATGCATCTCCATGAAACCAAGCATTCTCATCCCCATAAGCTTCGACTCTAGCTCTCTCTATGCTCTCCAATGATATGGACCAAGTGATCAATCCAACAACATAACAATACCTTAAGAGTTATTTCCCTCAACCATGGCCATAAGCTTGTATTTATAAGGCTAGATGGATAGGGTAGGTTGAGAGATTAGTGGGTGAGGTGGCCTCTAAGATCCTAGGATGAGGGATCTCGAGCTCAACTGACCCACAACAATAGGGATAAGGGAGGACACGAGGCTTATCATCTATAAGCCTCAAGAAACTTCTCTTTTTCCCTTTTTACCCAGGGTATCGCATTTCTCTATCAATGACAGAATGGTTCCGGTAATAACCGCTTATGGACCAAGGGCCATAAGCGATGGCACTGCTTGTGGGCAACATGGGATGGGTGGTGCGAACAAGGGTACCGCTTTTGGATAACAAGGTAAGCGAGGTGCTGGGAATTTGTATGAAAGATTGACATTTAGTATGGGTTTACACTCCAGAAGCTGGGATTCAGGGCAAGTAGGTATGTCAAATGTCTTATTACATGATGGTGATAGGATTTTGGTATAACATGATGCCCCCCAAAGCATGAGTCCTAGAGGGATACGATAAACGAGAGCTTTGAGAGAACAAGTCATCACCATGAGATGAAAATGTTGGCTCGATTGGAGCATGTCATCAAGTAGGCATCTATGGTACATCAGTATGTTGACTCATAGACACAAGTAACCAAATTCATGGCTACAGACCAATAAAAGGAAGATCCATGAGAGGAATAAATAGGCATGGCTACTAGAATACAACATAGATGTGATAGAGGACTCAAACTTGGACATAGCTACCAGACATACAACGTATATCTATGTCATACAGACACAAATTTGAGCATAGCCACGACCATACAAATGTGGATCCATGTTAGATATACAAAACTCCATTGCAACTTGGGGAAAAGCAATGAGTGCTTTAAACTAACACCCAGGGTCTTCGTCTCGTTTTCCAAAAAGTACGATTCTATCCATGTGATTACAATGATCTGAAGTTGAACATGGTAGAAACCACTTTATTGCCAGCCAATGATGTGAACCGTTAACAAGTGCAACGGAGATCACCTTTAATGTCAATGATTCCCAAGGTAATCTAGTACAATCTATTAAGTGTGAATATATATCCTGATGTCGAACACCCAGTCGATTATATCGATCAAAGGTCAATGATGTGAACCTATGTCGAGAGTAAGAGAATTTGTCCTTAAGGAATACAGATCTCAAGGTACTAAATATTGTTTCTAAGACTATTTCCCAGATAATGAGCTGATGTCAATGAGAATAGTCTCATCGAAGGAGGGCCATGATGAGTCCCACATCGAGGACACGAAACTGGAAACATAGTTCTGGAATGATGTGAATGTAGTAACCATATGACTGACTCAAAGATACTGACACAAAGACTGTGTAGACTGCAGAGGTAAAACATCTTCAAATCCCCTTTGAACATCGGGTGACATGACAAAAAGACTTGGTAGCATGACTGAACGGGACAGACACACAATGCGATAGTGGACAATCCATTCTTTTGAAATACTCAAAGGAGTGACATGACTCATGAAAGTGGATCGTCACAGAGATCAGCTGAATACCCAATTGATTGACATGATTATGCAGACAAGTGCCATGTTAAAATGTAACGACAAACAACTGCCATTATTTGCAAAATGATTCCCTTCCCATTTCCCCCATCATGATTGATGAGTGCCTCTTTTTGGTTTTACAAGTTCAAAGAGGGTAACAAACACTCAATATAGCTTGTCAGAAGACAAGTCCAGACTCATATGTTTTACGAACTTGAGAGAGGAGGGGTTCATTCCCAAAACGAGTCTTTCAATGTTTAATTTTAACGAGTCCACCAAAAGAAAACTCGGTATCGTTCATGTTTAGAGAGTCTGAACGAATACGGAAGAAAACTCCAAAGGGTCATTTTTTGTATGATTTAGTCTCTAAGGCCTGAAAAAGTATAAAATCATACCTTAGAGAACTCTTCCAGTCATGATTGGTTGGAGTGTTCCTTTTTCGTAAGTAGTCCTATCTGAACCGAAAAGAGATAACCTACCGTCGGAAGGACGAATCTTCAAATACTTTTACGAGTATGGAGGAGACAAGTACTCGACAATATTTTTGTATTTAAGGAGCCTAAAAAGAGTTTAAAGAGGACTCCATGAGGTTTCTTTACACAATGTCACTTTTTACGAGCCTGGAAAGATTCAAAAATGGACTTGATGATCTTTTCATGTTTAAGGAGTTTGAAAAAAGATGTGAAAATAAGACTCCATAATGTTTCTTTACACAATGTCAAATTTTACGAGCCTGGAAAGATTCAGAAATGGACTCGGACCTTTGATACTAGGTTTAAAGAGGGTGATCAAAGTGTTGTAATAAATGCTCATTGACCTTTTCCGTTTTATGAAAGTGCGAAAAATCCATAAACAAACTTTCAAAGCTTTTTTCTAGAGTTCTCCTATCCTACAATAGTCTTAGGAACAAGTGTTAAATGCATTCAAAACTAGCATTAGGGATTATGATAGATAAATTTTGACTAAAACATGATTTTACATCAAAACTATAGCAAGTCAGACCCCAAAATGCCTATATAAGTCAAGTAAATAGTAAAAAATCAAATCATTTCACTATTTACCTCTAGCACAGAGCACCTGGAGCATTTTCTTAGCCAGATCTTCCACAACTGATACTGAGAGTTTCCATAATCCATTTTCAGCATCGTCAGTTGTAGGTAATACCTAAAACCCTTATCTTTCATTTCATAGCATTTATTTTGAGATTTGGTGGGGTTTTGGGCCCATATGGCAAGCCCTAAAACTCAAAATGCGGGCACCGCAGCTACCCCTTGCGGGATACGTGACACCACCTGAGAACCGCGCCAATAACATAGTGGACAGGCTGTGCCACTGCTTGTCTCCAATGGTGCATAGGTGATGCTGACCGTGGATAACTTAAACTAATAGTATGGGAAATTTAACTTCATTCTTTTGATTTTCAATGATTTAAGGATGATTCTAATGCATAGCATTATTGTTTTTTGTAGGTCTAGGTTGCTTAAAATATGGTGATATGGAAAGAAAGAACGCATGACAATGAGGATGCTGCTACCGAGAGAAATGCGGGTTGTATTGCCACACTACGGGACTGTGGGATCCTGAAGTTCTTCTAGACCCCAAGCATGGTGTCACATGAACGGTTACTAGAACACATACTGCAAATGTGGAATCCAGAGCAGCAGTATTTTGAGGTGGGGGCCTATATAATTACAATGGAGGTAGAAGATATCTACTTCCTGACTAGTCTCTCGAGACGGAGTTCCCCCATATCACTGACAGGTTCTCGTGGAGGGGACATCACTACTAGAGAGCTTATAGATCGACACTGTGCACTAGGGACAGGTACGTCGGGGAAGAAGATCCCCATCAAGGCAGTGATGGATAGGGCTCTACAGACTATTCCATTTACCATGCAAAGGGTGGCCAGGAGTCAGGGTCTGCACCAGGCTTCCAGGGCACACATGCTGTATGCCATAGAGGCCATGGCACCCACGGTGTTCAACTGGGAGGAAGAAATGCTTCGAATCTTCAAGGATCAGCTGACTAAGTGTCGGCAAGGAGAGATGAAGCAATTAGGCTTTGGTTGCATCTTATCCTTCTTCTTCTTCAAGCGGGTTCCATAGATGAGGCCTCAGGTGACCTTCCAGAGTCTAAGAGCACGGGACCTCCGTATACTAAGGTGGGTCCAAGTCATGGCTCACACAGTAGTGAGTAGGGGAAGGGTGAAGTTCGATGATCCGTTCTTCAGATGTCTCTGAGATCAGATCCTCATGGTTGAGGACTATGCTTATGTAGGCATGAACTTCACCAGATATCCTGACCTACCACTCCCAATTGGTGGCCAATGGGGCGATATCGGTAAGAAGCAAGAAACCCTAAAATGGATGAAACATTTTTATGTTTTATATTTTTTTATGTTAAGTGATGAGACCTGTATATTCTCATGTAGATGTTGGAGCAGCAAGACCTAGAGGAGCATCTCTGTTGGATAGGCGAGTTGGAGCCCACTTTGTACCATAGGGTGATGATATCACAAAGGAGTTGGAGGAGAACCTGGAGAGGTTAACTCTGGATATCCTAGATGCTGACATAGATGACCTCTCGATGAGATATCATAGATCTACAGTGGGAGTACCGGGCTGATTCAGTAGGATGCTACGTAGGGTAGCTTGAGTAGTGATGTGCTATCACAAGCACCACTAGTGTATGAGATATGTACTGAAAGCTGATAGCTTCATGATTTTGTATGATGATTTTTCCTGAAAGCCTATGTGCTTCAGAGGAGGTCTCGGGACCTATTTTTTGTAAACTTTTTCATATATATATATACAGACTTTTACATGGTGTTTATATGTTTCAAACCGGGTAAATGCATTTTCTAAGAGTTTTACATATCTCTAAATGTTTATTTACAATGGACCATGTTTGATTTACCATCATGAATGGGCAATATGCCAGTCTAGGATGTAGTTAACCAATGATTCAGCGACTACATTATGTTCCCTAGCGATATGCCTATAAGTAATAGTTTCGAACGATCTTTCTAACAAACGCACTCTCTGGAAGAGGCAGAGGAGTACCGAGTTCCTAATGGTGTAGACGTGGTTCAAATGGCGAACCATGAGCTGTGATTCCATTAAGACTACTAGATCATGAACATCCTGGGAGGCAACTTTAGTTAGAAGACCGATGACTGCTTCATACTCAGCAATGTTATTAGTAGCAGGACCTATACAAACCACTCCTATATTGACCAAATCTTCAGCTGGGGAATAGAGGACCCAAGTAGCTGAGGCGATATTCAAGGTGTGGTAGAAAGCACCATCAATGAAGCCGTAGAAAGCAATCTGCATGACCAAAACATGGTATAAACAGACGCGGACACCAAAACTCAAAACCATCTTGAAAATACTTAAAAGCACACTGAAAGTCAATCAATATACATATATACAAGATACTATCCAAGAAAACCTAGGCATAGTACCTTTTCAGGTACAACCCATTTCAGCCCGCATGGGTGTAGACTGAATGGAAAGTGTCATGTAAATGAAGGAATGTTGTAAAGGAGGTCTCAAGTTCAAATCTCACCTAGACTTACCCATGCCCCATGCTTGCGGGCTGTGTGGACACATTTGGGGTTATAGTGGCAGTCGATGGGAATGGACCCCGTGTCACGCGAGTACCAGAACCGCCCAGTTACCGATTCCCCCAGTACCAAAAAAAAAGGTACAACCCATTGTGAGGTTTCCCCAAAGGGATTCCATTGTAATCAATGAGCTTGTAAGCTCCTTTCTCTAACACCTTAGAAATAACGAAAGGTCCGTATCACATGGACTCAAACTTACCCTTCCCTAGTTTGTCATATCTCTGGTCATAGGTCAAGACTAGGTCACCCTCATTGAAGACACGAGGTTGGAAAGATTTGTCATATTGCGCCTTGACACATTTCTTATGTGGCTCATTAGCCAAGGAAACATCTCTGTGAGTCTCGTCAAGGTTACTCAAGTACAAAAATATTTCTTCCTCTGCAGAAGTGTTTGGGAGAAGTTCGACGACAAGTTGTAAAGATGGAATCTGACATTGGATTGGTAAGACAGCTTCAAGTCCATAGACAAGATGAAATGGCATGAAACCAGTAGCTTTTTTCCCGGAAATTTGATAAGCCCAAAGAGCAGAGAAAAGAATGTGGTGCTAGTTGGATTTATGGTCTCCAACCATCCGACGAAGCATAGTTTTTAAAACTTTGTTAATGGCCTCTACCTGACCATTATCTTGTGGATAATATGGCATAGAGATTTCATGGAGAAACCCTAGCTTGGCACTCATTTCCTCCATCATCTAATTACATAAATGGGATCCGTGATCAGTAACGATGGATTGCGGAACTCCAAATATGGCTATGATATGATTGAACAAGAAGAGAGCGACAGTCTTACCATCCTCTGCATATGTAGGCATGGCCTCAGCCCATTTAGTGAAATAATCAATGGCTACGATTATGTAACCATGCCCCTTGGCTGAGGTAGCCTTACAATGCATGAAGTCAATCCCCCATTTGGCGAATGGACCAATAGCATTGACGGGCTGGAGTGGAGTGGGATGGTTGTGCTTTTCAGGATAGAAGTGTTGACAAGGTGGGCATTTCTTAATAGCCTCATGACAATATTTGAATATAGAAGGCCAGAAACAGCTAGCACAAAGAATTTTCTGGGATGTAGCCATCCCAGATAAATGACCACCACATGCTCTAGAGTGGCAATCATTCAACACATGTTCAACCTCCTCATGAGTGAGGCATCACCGAAGAATAGAGTCAATCCCACGTCTATACAAAGTATCATTCAGGATGAGATAGTATTTCATGTGGTGACGGATACGGCGACGATCATCATGAGATAAATGCAGCTGAAAATGCTGCGTCTGGAGATATATTAGCAAATATCCATACCAAGGATCAGTAGTTCTTATCAGGAACAGGAATTCATCTGGAAATGAATCACTGGGCTCAGATTCCGTCAAAGCACAGGGAAGATCACACATAAGCTCTGCAAAGACCAAGTATTTCTTTGATGTATCCTTGGCAAACTCTAGATCAAACTCCTGAAGGATGACAATCCAACGGGAGTGCTTGCCCCCGAGCACTTGACAAGTCAAGATGTAGTACATCAGGTTTTGGTCTACCAATATGGTGGTAGTGCAGAGCAGAATGTAATGATGAAACTTTTGTACAGTAATGACCGTGGCCAATGCTAACTTTTCCACATGTGAATAACGAGTTTCAAAATCCAGGAGATTCTTACTAGCGTAATAAATCATGTGCTCCTAACCATGGAGATTGTCATGCGCTAAGACCATATCAATGGTAGTAGCAGAGGTAGTAATATACAAGAGAAAGTCCTTTGAATAATTAGGGGGGTGTATCACGGGTGAATGAGTTAGAGCGTTCTTGATATTATCAAAGGCGCATTGGGCCTAGTCATCCTAGAAGAATGGGGTGTTCTTCTTAAGGAGAGGCATATAATCGTGTGTTTTCTTTGCGAAATTGCACACGAAACGGCGGAGAAATTTTTCCTTCCCATGCAAAATTTGGAGTTCAAGGAGATTAGTTGGGGCTAGTAGATCAAGAATGGTGGTAATTTTTAAAGGATCTATCCGGATGCCATCTTTGGATACCACAAAGCCTAGCAGGCGTCCTGTCTCAACGCAAAAAACACATTTATGCGAGTTGAGCCATATATTATAATGACGACATCTCAGGAATATCTCTCTAAGATGACCAGGGTGGTCCTCTCATCACTATGAATGAGCAGGGAGGTCATCAAGGTACTGTTCAACAATGTGTTTGACATCGTGAAATGCATAGGACATCGCACACTGGAACGTAGCTCCAACATTTTTCAAGCCAAATGGTAACTTCTTATATTCAATGGTTCCCCATGGGAAAATGAATGCCGTCTTATGCTGATCGGAGGGTAATATCTCAATATGATTATAGCCGAAGAATCCATCCATAAATGAAAAGATGACACTTCTAGAATAGTTTTCGATAATATGATCGATGTGCGGGGTAGGAAAGTTGTCCTTGGGACAATCTTTATTGAGATCCCTAAAGTTGATACAAACTCTAATGGTGCCCTACTTTTTATTGATAGGGACAATGTTCGATACCCATTCTGTCAGGGGTACAGGATAAATAAACCCAACTTTTAGAAGCTTCTCAATTTTAGCCTTTATAGCTGTGGCCTTCTGAGGATGGACTTGCCTAATTTTTTGCCTGATAGGTTTGGCCAAGGGATAGGTTTTAATCTCATGGACCACTATGGATGGGTCAATCCTCGACATCTCATAATTATTTAAAAAGTGCCTTATAGGCTTCAGATTCATCTACAAAATAGTTCTACCCAACATGAACATGCTGGCTAATATCAGGCTTGGCTGATATGTCAATCGTGTTTGTTTGTGTAATGTTGCAAAGGTTTCCTTCAGAATCTGTATTTTGCAACAATATAGGACTTTGGGGTATGTTGAAAATATCAGTAGGAAACAAGGATGCAAAGTCATGGTTAACCGAACTAGTGTTGAGGAGGAACATGGATCTATGATGGTGATCCTCCCAAATGGACTCATCCATACTCATGATCTCAATAATGGACTCGTCAGAAGGAAAAGTCTCAGAGAGATAATCTAGAGTGGGAAGAGAAGGTTCTAACTAATATGGTAAATGGTAGGGATTCGAAGCCACTAGATGAAGGTCATCAGTGTGATCATCGGAAGAGGTTTGAATGGTGTCATACATAGCTTTGTGAGGACTTAATGAGGTACACTCAACAACATGTTTGCCCTCATGCTCACAATCAAATGAGGCGATCATATGGATTGATGCGAAATCCATGCTAGAAGAAGTGAATGGAAAAACTCCCATGAGGGATGAATCCTTCAACACGCCTACCCCAACCGACTAGTAAGGAGGAGGGGACTGGTTTAACATGGGGATGTTATTAGCCATGGAGGTAGTAACATCCAACGTATAGAAATCAAGCTGGTCAATAGTAACTATTCTCCCTAGATGTGGAAATTGGAAGGTTCGGAATATTGTTGAAGCAACAACAGTCATAGCATAGAACCAATTTCATCCTAGAAGGAGATTGTAATCTAAAGGCACATCTACCACTTCTACTTGGATGGAAACGATTTTTCTCCCCAGCTTGATTGCGAGGGTTGATATGAGACCATGGGGTTGGAAACCCCATATATCAAAGGCCTTAAGAGTTGTAGGTGATGTCATAAGATTGGGAGAGCCAAGGGATTTCCAACAAGACAAAGACAAAACAGAGGTCAAAGCTCCTTCATCTAGGATTGTTCGAAAATTTTTATTTCCAACCAATTTGGTAATGAATTGAAAAGCAAGTTTATGTGGTAACATAGGCTTATAGTTCTCAACATTGAAATGAATCAAGTTGGTGTTATCGGGGTATAAAGCTCCTAATGCAGTCAACAGGTTTTTGTGTTGTGTCGGGCAACTTTGGAGTACTACTAGGTAGACATTGCACAAGCTGCCTGAGCGAGATCTTCAACCACATTATAAAATTGAGCAGCTTGGGAATTGGGATTAAATATTTCCTTCCAAAGAGTACTCATAGGTGGGCACAAAATCATGTCGAGAGTAGGATTCTCGATAGACAAGGGGATAGTAGACGAGGACTGAGGAGAACTAGTAGAAGGGGCTTTCCCTGAAGACTGATGATCTTCATTTTTATCTACAGGTTTATCATAATTCTGAATTTGAATTTGCAAATGGATAGCATCTGAGGACATCATACGAATTTATTCTGATGAACTAGAACTACCCTGATTAGATATGTGGTCTCTCAGCTGTTGTTGAGAGGGAAAAGGATTTGTAAGTATCGCAGGTGCGGGATTGGACTTCAAAAATCGGGAGAATTCATCCCAACGAGGACACTCCTTTAAAAAATGGTCACCACCGCAGAGAAGACAGGGATATTTTTCTTTTCTTTTCCCTTTGTCATTATCACCATTGGTTCGTCATGGAGTCTCCGGATGGTTTCCAGGTTTTTTACTTCGATTTCTACCTTTCTTTTTATTACCCGAGGTTTGAGTACTTTGAATAGAATTGACCTTGGTGAAAACCTTAGGAGTCGAAGGAGTAGGGGGGGCAGTTTGGGTTTGCTTGGTATGTTTCACTGCGGACGGGGATTGGATTGAACCAACAATCCCATCAACAGGTACTTCTGCTAGTGGCTTGGCAAGATCGGTGCTGGGGTGAGGAGCTTGAGGAATCTGGTCATAAAGAGTTCCAAACTAGGAATAAACCAAGTCTAGGTACTGAGCCCAACTAATAGCCTGCTCTTCGGTGACGACATCGACCATAGCCACATATCGGGCAATAGGAGGCAACAAGGATTTAGTGAACCAATCAGCTAGTAACTGATCTGGAATAGGGGCCTTACTAAGCCTTCTCCACCTTCTCCACTCATGAATATGATCAGATATGTGGGTGGAGGTGTTCTGTCGCAAAGAGGTTAAAAGATCAGTACCGGTTTGATAATGAATAGGAAGCTGAAAATGTGTAAGAAAAACGGTTGCCAACGAGCCAAAATCCACAAACGAATGTTGTGGGAGTTCAATGTACCACGTCATGGCCATACTGGTCAAAGTTCGCTAAAAGAGTCATAATCGACTGGAGTCATCCATGAGGGAGTTGGAAGAACACCATAAATGGAATGTCATAACATGGTTCTTCGGATCGTCTCCCTGCTTCCCATCAAATTTCGAAATATCCGATGGTAACTTTACCAGAATGGGTGGCCACAAGGGATTGTGTCGAATGGGGTCATTAATCAACTTGGACAAATCAGGTAAGTCCAAAGTTGCTAGGAAAGGTAATTGTTGGTTGGGTTGCACATACTGGTAATATTGATATGGCATATAATTACCAGTAGGACCATAAATAGATTGATAAACAGGTTGCTGTGACTAAGAACTATCGGAATATCTTCCCATAGGGGGTTGATTTCTAGGATTAGGACTGCTAGGACCATTAGGGCCTTCAAGAGGAGGAACGCCAGGGCCACCAAGACCACCAGGACTACAGGGACCACTAGGACCACCAGGGGGAGGTAAACCTCCAGAGCCGCTGGAACCACCAGGAGGAGGAAAGCCACCAGGTCCCCCAAGAACACCAAGGCCACTAGGACCATAAGGAGGAAAGTTTCCATATCCTCTGGGGCCATTAAACTCCCAAGATGGAGGACCTCCATAAGGCAGTCCTCCGCGACCTCCTGCAGTATCTATAGGTATCCCCTCCATAGCTGGAATGTAAGACCAGTTGGGTTTCCCCCATGGTGTAAAAGTGTTACTAGGGTATGGAATTCCAGCATAAGGCATTCCTGTAGGATTGGGTGGATGATTACCTACAGGTATTTGATAACCATAACCTCTAGAATATTGAATGGTTACAGGTTGAGCCTCGGAGGGTTGATTGAACTGGATGGGGTATTAACCACATTAGTATGGGTGGGAGGGACATAAACTGTATATGGTTCTATGTTAGAGGTCTATCCTTGACTAGGAAAAATTATGGTGTTAGATAACGTAGGTCATGCCGGGGGTTTCCCTCTAGCACTAGAAGGTGTAGACGAAACAGGAATTGAAGATTGAATATCAGGTGCAGAAGACCTGGGAAGATTAGGCATAGACATAACATGAGAGGTGATAGGGGTGGTAATCTGACCAGGGTTGTGGGTTTTTATTGGATGATCTATAATCAGTTCAATGGGTCTCATAGAATCGACCAGTGAATGATATCCCACAGGAAGAGATGTGGAATTCTCTGGTGTTGAGCCTAATAGGTCATCGATCTGCTTTTCAATCTCCTCTACATGGAGAATGGTAGCACGATATTTCATGCATTCTTCTTCATATTTAGAAGAGTTTACATGGATGCCAAATGAGGCAATGTCCTGTCCTATAGGTGTCTCCCAAAATGGAGCATTGGGACCGAAATCTGGATGGGTTGTATCGTCAACATCACCTTCCATGGGAGAATAGAACGATGTATTTCCCCAAGAAGCTTGTTGGACCAAGGGAGGTGAGTGTGAAGATTATGGTACTCCACTTTCCGCAACCATATTGTCTACCACTTGGGAGGTGGTAGCAGCTCCTTGGTCGATAGCTTCCATGGGATTTTCTCCTCAACCAGGAATAAAATCAAGTGGTAAGCCCCATACTCTTCTAGACTGTCTTAACTTAGCTATTTTGTACAGTTCCTAACTAACCTAGGGTCTGAAAATCTAGAAAACACACCAAAAAGAAATTCCCTACACAAGCTATAGGTCAAAACAAGCACACTTAAAATGATAGGAGGAGTTCAAAAGTCAGGTCTCTCACTAGGATTGTCAAGCAGGCACCACTCACGATATACCTCGAGGGTATGTGTGTAGTAATCTCCCTGGATGCTATTTTCGATATATGGCTCCAAACAAGATGGCCAAAGGGCTTTTCTCAGATGGATAAGGTACCCTAGTGGGGTCTCTTGATACACTCAAGGTATGTGGGAGCTTGAATCGGTAGTAGTGCTATCTAATGCATAACCATACACAAGGATCATTTTGATATACAATCGAGTACATGAAGTACCTTTCTATAAACCTAAAGGTTACGTGAAAGGCCGTTTGATATACCGACGGTACGTGGAAGAACCACGTGAGTCCTAGAATGTAATGCTGACAAATAACGACAGCTCCTATGCTTAACGATGCCCAAACACATCTCTAACCTATCACTCAAGTTACTATGTAAATTTTAACCTACAACTACCATTAATTTTAACTTGTACAGTTAGGTGAATGCATGATGTTTTGACAGAAAAGTAAAACCATGCAATATGCTAGTGCAAAACGTTCACTTTACCATTCAGTATGCCTACTTACGAGAGGGAAAGAGAATGTTTTCCTTTTGTTTCAAAACCAAAAATACTTCCACACAACAATCATGAACATCAAATCAAAGACAAGAAATCAATTTTCCAAACTGATTTCTTCTTTCTGAAAGCAAATGAGAAGGGGAAGAATCTATTTTCCTAAAAGAAAAACAAGAAGCACACCTACATGAAAATGCACTCTATTTTTTCAATTTTCTCAAAACATAAGCAAATCTAACTTAAAACTACCATTTTTATTTTATTTTGATCGATATAGTTCTAAATGTATGAGAGACGAAATATCATGAAGGTCCTGAAAGCTTGTAAAGCCAATCAGAAAACCAATGTCCAACGCTCAATGATAATATCCTAGTCTCAGTCAAAAATTTTCTTTTTAAAAGGAAGGAAAAATAAGTTTACTATGCAATTAAGAAATGAAACCTGGAAACTAATCTAGTGTTCTTCTTTGAGTCTATGCAAAAGAAATGAAAAAGAGATTCTAATAACACCCTGAGCTTTTCACAAAATAAGAAACCCTTTCGTAAACACAACCAACAAGCATAGAAGCAGATGAACAATCAAAAGACCTAATCAAACTTTTGAAATTCCACTCAAATCAATCTTGAACCATAAAATTATCAGACCACAAGCATCATATTCAATAACACAAGTCTGATAAGTAGAACTGAAAAGCAACAAAATCTAATTTTTTTCAAAGACAAATGAGGAAAAAGGGCTTTGGAATGATGCCTACCTGGCACCGTGCTTCGTAGGTGTTGAAAGAGCGTTTCCAACATAGCACTACTTCTCGCCAACAGGTTACAGGTGGTGGCACTGCGTACTTCCTATTTTGTTTAGGCGGTGGCACTGCTTCTCATACACAGCATAGGTGCGGTTCCCTGTAGATGACCAAAACACAAGAAGAACGATGGATCAAGTAAAAAAAAGACTAGATCAAAGCAAATACCATTGAATTGAGTATGGAAATAGTGCATAAAAGACTGAAATGACTTAGATCTGAACAGATTTGGAAGTTTCAAAAGTAGATCTAACTGAAGAGAGTTGAAGAAGAAGGAGCCTAGATTCAGAAAAGAGTTGTAGACCGAGGAATATCAGAACAACTGATATAACTATTCCCTAGTGGAGTCACCAGATTTGTTAGCTGGAATATTTCACCTCCTGCGGACAGCAAGGTGTTCCACTGGTCTGAATGGTTCAAATCCAGAACAAATAGAGGACAGAGGTTGAAGACTCTCCCTAGATGCCATAGATACCTGGAATGTAATTCTTTGATCATTACCCCATGTACCTGCAATAACCTTCAACACGCAAACATATCGAAACCACCATAATATAATCTACTAATCTACGTTAGTGACTAAGGAATCTAACAACATACATGTGAAATCAAACAACAACAATATATGTGGGACAGAAATCAACTTGCATTAAAGAAATATGAAGAAGTTTACAACCAAGCCTTAGTGTTTATGTGCATCTCCATGAAACCAAGCATTCTCATCCCCATAAGCTCTGACTCTAGCTCTCTCTATGCTCTCCAATGATATGGACCAAGTGATCAATCTAACAACATAACAATACCTTAAGAGTTCTCCCCCTCAACCATGGCCATAAGCTTGTATTTATAAGGCTAGATGGATAGGGTAGGTTGAGAGATTAGTGGGTGAGGTGGCCTCTAAGATTCTAGGATGAGGGATCTCAAGCTCAACTGACCCATAACAGTAGGGATAAGGGAGGACATGAGGCTTATCATCTAGAAGCCTCGAGAAACTTATCTTTTTCCCTTTTTACCCAAGGTACTGTGTTTCTCCTTCAATGACAGAGTGGTTCTGGTAATAACCGCTTATGGATCAAGGGCCATAAGTGGTGGCATTGCTTGTGGGAAATAGGGGATGGGCGGTGTGAACAAGGGTACCACTTCTGGATAACAAGGTAAGAGCGGTGTTGG
>LPNX011208245.1:729966-783726 GCA_001517045.1 Pseudotsuga menziesii | reverse complement strand
CTCTACAACACCTAGAAACCCCCACATCCTCTCTCTCTCTCTCTGTCTTCCCCCTCTTCTCATCCAACTACACCTAACCCCAACTCCCCCTTCTCTGCCTCTCTCTCTCTCTCTCTCACACACACACACATCCCTTCAGTTTTAAAACAATATGGTTAGATTGAAGAGAGGGGGGTGTTAAGGTGCTAAGACTTAGAGAGTGCTTGTTAATTCCCCCTAAACATTGAATGATCCCCTAGCCATAGAACTACCTTCTTAAATGCTCGTAAATGTTATTCGAGCATAACGTGTACACGTTGTATGTGGTAAAAACACAAGTGCGTTTTTGTTAATGATAGTGTGAGCACATTATTTATCAATATAAACAACAACAATCCCTATTCAAGAAACGCTGTCAGTTTTTAGTCACGTTTCTCAATCTGCGTGCAATTTCAGGTTGCAGATAGTGCATTCATTCTCCTCTTCACCAGATGATCACAATTTTTTTTTTTTAATATCAACCATCTCCATCACAAGTCTCTAAGGATTTCTTGGAGCATGGTATACATTGAAAAGCAAGAAAGAAACCAAGCTTGGGGAATCTTCCATTGGGGAGCACCATAGAGCATCTTCACCATTATTTTTCTTTCAATTGAGGAGCTAGAAAAGGAAACATTAACTTGGTCATTTTGGTGGAGTATTTAGACACAATTGAGGAAGAAAGAAACCAAGCTTGGGGAATCTTCCATTGAGGATCACCATAGAGCATCTCTACCATTATTTTATTGCAATTGAGGAGTGAGCAAAGACAACATTCTTCCCAATCTTCTCCCTAGCTTGAGTATCTAAACATAATTGAGAAAGAAAGAAACCAATCTTGGGGATTCTCCCATTGAGGAGCACCATAGAGAATATCTACCATTGTTTTTCTTGCAATTGATGAGCTAGAAAAGGGAAAATTCCTCCTAGTATTCCCCCTAGTTTGAGTATCTAGACACAATTGAGCAGGAAAAAAACCAAGATTGGGGAATCTCCCATTCAAGATCACCATTGACCATCTCCACCATTGTTTTTCATGTAATTGAGGAGCATCAAATAAAATATTACATTCGTAATTGTTGTGGACTATCTAGAGACAATTGTTCAAGAAAGAAACCAAGCTTTGGTAATCTCCCATTGAGGAGCACCATATATCATTGATCATTGTGGTGATGGGAAATGCACGCAATAGACCAAGAAAATTGACAAGGAATACAATATCTAATGAAATCCTTGAAGAAATTAGAGAAAAGAAAAGAAATGACATGACCAATCAAATATGCTCTAAGGATTCTCAACTGATTCCGTTTGTATAGGATTCCACGGTTCTTTCTACCAATCCACAACAAGAAAGACAAAAGCATTCGCTCGAGGGGACTTTGGTCTCCATATAAGTTGAAGGAGCAACACATGGTTATGATCAAGGAGTAAAATGTAGGTGCACATCAAGGCCACTTAAAACCTTTGCATATTTACTTGGATGTGGGTATACAAGTGATGAAGTTAGAGAGTCATTGAATGCCGACCGTATGCTTGAAGAAGACAATGTTGTTCAGAACACCCGGGAGGATTTCCAATTGCCATTGTCTGATCGACAGTAAGAGACGAAAGGAAATGAAGCTCATGTTCAAACACCATACCGACCAAGTGATATGGTACAAGGTGTATTTCCAACATCCCTAACTTCGTTAGCAAATTCACGTCGAAGAACTCCAAAATGTATACATATCGATGAAAGTCTCATTGGTTCGCTTGAAGGTATGTTGTCTAAACACAGTATTACATATGAATCTCAATGGATACTTGTTAACTATTTTTATTCTAAATGTGATGGAGATACATGTAGATTATTTATATCGTTATTAAAATCTAGGTCTATTCTAGTTGTTAGGAGAAACTTAAGGATAAAGATGATAAACAGTTCCGAACCAAGTTCTCATATTGTCATAAGTTTAGTAGATGCATTTAGTACTATTGGAAAGAAATATCATTCAAAGGATAGCAATGCATCTCGCCGGGTGTTGTCAAAATCAATCGTGAACAAAAAAACTAAGACCCTTCGACTTCTCAATCCTTCATCTAAACTTGTATTCTTGGATATCAAAAAACTCCATAGGTATTGTTCTAGAAGAAAATGACTTGACTCTTGTTAGACAGATGTCTAGGCCTTCATTGGCAGGTTGCCATGCTTCGATATGAAGCTTATTGATGTGGTAAAGGGACTAGTGCAGTATTTTTAGCATGACAATAGTAGACCTTCATACAACCAAAAATATGTAATAAAATTTAGAAGGGGTTCAGGGGATCATGAGCCCCACATTAAACATTTTCTTGACATGACACAAACAAAATTATATGATAGATTTAGGCATGAACATAATTAACTTAACTTGGGCCAAATATCCTTCGAGAAATGCAAACCATGGTATGTTAAAATAAACACAATGCGTAACACATGTTGTTGTCGATATCACATTGAGTACGGTTATTATTATGACACATATATACATATATTGCATGTATTGCATAACAATCTTGTGCAGGAATGCTCAACTACATTCCCACCGACATCATCTAGAGAATTTATTCATATCATTTTGTGTAGAAGAATAGAAGGTTGCACATTTTATCAATGGCCTCGTGAAGATGGGACATGCCCAAGATGTGGTGGAATGGAATTTTTGGACAAATGCATACATGTGACCGATGGGAATTAACTTGGGAGACATGAAGTGAACTTGCAATCATTCAAATATGTCACGTATGATATCGGTGGATGGAATGAAAGAAAATAAATACAATTCGTCACCTCTCAGGTTAGTAACGAGTTCCTTAAGAGTATTTGTTTCTTCATGTATTTATACTTCATATATGTAACAACCTCTTGATATGTAGATATTTATTGTTGATCTACTAGGTGCTGGTTTGCAACTTCATGGAGAAATTATTTGAAAAGACACAACAGTATGTAAATCATGTACATGTGGCTCGTTGGGAAGATGAGTAGTTTATAACATGAATGGATACATTTCCTATTGTAACTATATTATCAATGGTCGATTTTGTGGAAAACTACACTCTTCAACCATAGAATAAGATTGAGAATCAATATTATCACTCATACCAGGTCAGCATAATGGTCCATATCACCTATAGACATGGGGTAGATAGTACTGAAGAGAAAAGGGTTATATTGAAGGAGTATCACTTTTACATAAGTGATGAAAGGTGTCGTGACTTGGATTATGTACAACACAACTTTCAATTGTTCTATAATCACCTGAAGGATAACAATATATAGATGGAACAACATTGGATTTGGTTTGATGGTTGTGCGGGGAAATTAAAAAATGCATGTGTATTCCAATGGTTGTGTATTCTCCACAAGAGGCACAAGGTGCCACATATTTGGAACTATTTTGATACTAGACACATAAAAGGGGAACATGATGGAGCAGGTGCATGCATCAAGACTGAATTATGTAGGCAAGAAATTAAATTCACAACTATTTCACTCATCTGAGATGCAAAGACCATTGTTGCATGGTGTTCTTCAGTAATGGGGCAGGGAGATAGAAGGCAAGAATAGAAATCATCTCAAAAAGCACATGTACATAGATATTTTTGGGAGGTGGTCAATTTATATTGATACACCTATATGAGTCCAAGAGCGTCCAAGGAACTCATGCATTCCTTTCAGTTAGAATGTCAGAAAATGCTATAGTATAAATGCGAACAAGGAAACTCTCTTGTTTTTTTTATCCATGTAATAGTGGAGAATGTGACAACTATGAATCCACAGATTGGGTTGATAGCTGGGATCATGAATCACTCCCCATTGGTCAAAAAATAACTACAGAATTATCCCAGTTGGAGGAGGGAAAGTCGAGTATGTCACCTGACTATGACCACATATCATATCTTGTACAACTAGGTTTGACTGCTATGTTGATAACTTTGAAATTTTTTATGACTAGTTGTGCTTAGTTGGCTGACTCCTAGGTCTATACTTTATTTTATGCAGGGAACATATATGGAGTGGTTCCCCTAAGAGGAAATGAATGGAACAATGACTATTGGCTGGAACATTGCTTGGATAAGAAGAAGACCCTCATTGTATCATTAAGCGACTCCGATGGCAATGATTTTCCAATTGGGTCGATGGCCATCAAAGGAGAATATTTGAAACAGGTTTCCGACGCACAAAAGAAAAAAGGTTATGTATTTGAAGATTATAGACCAGGTCAAATTGTATACCATTATACAAACTTAGTTATTGGCACAAACCTCCAGTTGCAAAAAATTCCAAGAAAGAACTCATCAAAGTCACGATACATTTTCCCTCGAGCATGAGAGGCTAAAGGATGTCGTTTCTATTAGAGGTAATATCGATGATCGAGTCGAATGACCATAGGCAAGTATTTAGGTATTTTGGTTTCATGGTCTCATTCATTATTTACAGCTTGATAGATTGATAAATTGCATAGACTTATAGAACTTGATAAATTGCACAAGATTCAACATGGTTTTGTTGTATTATATTCATACTTACATGAGTCATTCCTTATAGACCTACACCATTATCTAGAACTCTATTTTGGATATGTCTATTGCATATTCCTTGAATCTCAAAGTTGGTCCTATACTGACATTAGTCAACACCCCAAGTTTTCATGGAACTTCCTAATACAAGTGTTAAAATAAGGCATTAAAAACTTCCCATGCTTAATAACCCTGGCCAATCATAGCCTATAAATCCTAGCTTACAAACCCTATAACCAATCCTAGTAACCCGAGTTTGCACTGTAAACCCTAGTTTGAATTCTAAACCATAGAAACCCTACTTTGTATCCTAGAGACTAGTTTGTGTCAATTTCGTGATCCACTGAAGGGAAGATGCTGTAGCCCCTTGTGTTAGTGAACCATACTAATTCTATCCTACGATGTAGAGTAATTTTTAACATTGTAAAATGAAGCAAAAGAGAAGTATCTGCATGACTTACCACATCAAGAGCATCCATTACTGACATACTACATAATACATCAAGGGAATACTAAATACTACATACTACATCGATAGCATCCATTACATTATATACTATATCAAGAGCCAATCCTAGTAACCCTAGTTTGTAGCGTAAACCCTTGTTTGAATTCTAAACCTTAGAAATACTAGTTTATGTTCAAAATCCTAGAAAACATAGTTTGCAGCCACTAACTATCATATATAGATCACTAGTAACATTTATTAGATGTCACCATATAAACCCTACTTTGAATTCTAAACCATAGAAACCCTACTTTGTAACTTAGAGGTAGGAATTAGATGCCCCGAGTAGGGATTCAACACATGTCCCTAAAATCCTATAGGAGGTGGGATTAAACATGCCATAGAATTATGAATGTGGTTCATATCGACGAACCGTTGACTCCGTTGGATTTAGGACATCAAGATAGTGCTAGGGGTGGTCCTCTACTCTGGCTCCATGGAAAGGGATCATGTTTTGGGTCAATTTCGGAAACTAGGGTTTTGCTCAGTAAGGGAATGTGAAATTTTTGCACATAGGGGTTAAATTTGCAAATACCTTGACCGTGAATGTTTTTCTAGCATTCCCACATGGAACCTCCCTAAAAACGCTTACATGACCCATCAAAACCCCATTTTGTTGCACTATTGGAATTCTATGCCCCAGGTAGGGATTCAACATGTGTCCCTGAAAGCCTGTAGGAGGTGGGATTCAACGTGGAATCATTAATAATGAATGTGAATCGGATCAATGAACTGTCAAATCAGTTGGATTTAGGACATTGGTATAGTGCTAGGGGTGGCCCTCTACTCTTGGTCGATGGACAAGGGATCCTGTTTTAGGTCAATTTTGGAAACTAGGGTTTTTCTTAGTAAGGGAATGTAAAAATTTTGCACATAGGGGTCAAATTTGAAATTTCCTCAACCATGAATGTGTGGCTAGCATTCCCACATGGAAGCTCCCTAAAAATTCTTGCATGACCCACCAGAACCCATTTTTGATGCATGGTTGGAATTCTATGCCACGGGTAGGGATTCAACAGGTGTCCCTGAAAGCCTGAAGGAAGTGGGATTAAACATATATGCCGATAGTTTGTGTTTGATAAACATCACATAGAATAAAGGATACCCACAATAGGGTGTGGTATAGAATTGAAAAGAAGTATTAATTGATATCTATTTGAAGGTGAGTGTAGATCTTCCCCTCTTGAAAAGTACTTGTTGCAAACTATTATTCCATGTGTAGATGTTGATAATTATGTTACTTGTTGTGAGGTGTTGAACTTGACTTATTTCCCATTATTTTCAAGTAAGAAATATTATTTGTTTGTGTTTTATTCAAGGTGGAAGGAGTTGTCAATATCTGTGTGGAGGGGAAGTGATCATAGGATCTCATATCAATCGTGAGACTGGAAATTGGAAAGAAGGTTGTTTCCATGTGAATTTAACTTGGTCATCTAGTGACTGGGTTAAATTAGGTTTGGCTTGGTACATAATGGATAGATCATATGAGAAGAGGGAGAAAATATCTAGGATATGTGATCATTTTCATGATGAAATGTAGGAGGAAATCACTAAATCAATGTAGAAGTTGGAGACCTGGCATAAGAACCGGGAAATCAATTATATGCACATGATTTAACTATGGCAAGAAGGAAGTACGAGGTAAAAAAAACCCATGTGAACAGACTTAATGCTAGAATCGAAATGAAATCGATAGGATGGATAAGAAAGATGATGTCCTTGAATAATATGAAATCCCCAGCAAATGGAAGGTCCTTATGCTACTAGATACAAAACATAGGTGGTGAACTCTCGAAACACCAATCCCACATTATGACTGACAACAACCCAACTCCCAAGGGAATCCGTAAACATCATGCAACAATAACAAGCTTGATATAAGGCCAAGTAGTAGGGATGCAGTCTAGGGAGACATCCAAATATACTAATCAAAAGTTGGTTTTTGGAGCATTGAAAATGGACCCTAAGGAAGAGAAAAATGTGTCTAAAAACTCAAGTTTCACATAAACCTAGCATTTTCCACTTTAACAAAAGGAAGGGTGCCAAGTTGAAAGCAGTTGTAAACCATCTCATAACCATTTAGGAGAAGATTACCATGAATTTGACCACAAATAATAGAAACATGATGATAAGAATACCAAATGAGGAAAACAAACCTAAGGAGAGAAGACCCTACCAACCTAAAAAAAGATGAAACTTTTGTGAATAGAGTGCTTGCCATGGAATCACATCGATGGACACAACCAAAAAAAGTCAACATCCAATAAATAAATGACCAATTGGCCTTATCATATGATTTGTCAAAGTCAGTTTTCAAGATCAAGTCTTCTTGCATATGCTTCCTTTCCCACTCCATGGTATCCGATGTAGAGGCTAAAATGTGAGGAATGAATCTCCCTTGAGCGAATATTGTATGCTCCTAATGAGTCATATCCATTCCACTTATAAGATACACGGTGCTAAAGGCTTGGACATGAATTTATGTGTGACCATGAGAAAAGAGATAGACCTTCAACTGCCAATAGAATCCCTAAATATTTTTCTAGGAATAATCTTAATCATTCCCTTGTTAAAAAACTCATATAAGAATTCCGTATAATTGAAACTTGTGAGGAAAAATTGAACAAAGTCATCGTGAATAGTATCCCACATTTATGGTCTATAAAACTCAAATGTATATAATCCTTTCACATATACCTAGATATTTAACATTCTTCATATAAGACAATGTAGTGAAAAAATCTTCCTTGGATAATTCCCTATCTAAACTCTCCCTATGGCACCATTATAAACCTTCTAGGAGACAATGCCATTATGTCATTAACCATGTAATGGGACATGTTTCTATTTAGAAACAAGTGGCCAACCTATTACTCCATCATTAAAAAATATATATCTTCACACTACGAATGTTTCGAATATTACGCCATAAACATACATTTATAAAACAAGATGCAGAATAGTACTTCTCCAATCAATTTAAACTATAATAAAATCACGCATAGTTTTCATCTCTTCCAAAGTTTCTCCTTGAGGTGATTCATCAAATGCCATGAACATTAACAAAATGATAAAATAATGTTCAGGAGATACAACAATAAAGAATCATAACCATTATTTTGAATCAACCTTATACTAGGATACTTTTAGGTTTGATGTGTATCCCATATATTCGTTAGATGAAAGACATCATGCCAAACACCAATTTCATTTATGTAGACCACACAGGTGCATTACTTAGGTGTGTCAACTCAGTGCATCCTTTAAATGTTTGTTAGGTTGTTATGTGGGTAAGGTTCTTTTGTATTCCACTTGGTTGGGTCAATTTCTTAAGTGAGCTAGGTGATTATGTGTGTTAGGTATGTTGCATTTTTGTGAATACAACTTAACATTTTATATGCAGTTGGATTGTGGTAAAAACAAATTTAAATGTACATTGGTGTCATTACGTAATATTGGAATTGTGAATCGTTCTCAAATTTATAACTGATATCTCCATGCAATCATAAAATCTATCGAAAATTGGGAACATTACACATATAAACATTCTTAGCCACACATATATGATCACACTTAAAACACTGAACCATGAAGATATCTGTAATGTCCTCCTTTGCCTAGGAATTCAGGACCAACCCGCTAACCTATGTGGTTCCTATAGGTTCGAGCAGGTACTGACAGTCAAGGAATTAGTTGAAGACTGATGCCATATATTGAAGATCTAGGGCATCAATATTATATCACCATTGGGTCGAAGAGGGCCACTAGAGCCAAAGACCACCTGCATGCATGACATCTGGGCAATGATTTGATGATGCATGCACCTGATTAAGTCTCCATGCGCATGCATACAAGTCAACTACAAATTAGAAGATAAAGTGACCTAATTAGGTCAAAAGTTAGGGTTTTCACAGTTGAGAGTTATAAAATAAAGATAAAGTGAATGGAGAAGTCACTTATGTGATAATTGATTTGTGGAGTCGAATTGGAGAGCTCGGCAAGCTAAGTTGGGGTTGAGCGCAGGCTCAGCTAACTGGTGTATTTTGGCAGGGAAATATATATTCCCTAGTTCATCATCAGGTTGGACCATCCAGGTTCAGCACTAGTTCATCATCAGGTTACATTTAGCAGTTATTCTGAGAGGTTGATTATTCATCTAGCCAGAGGGTTTCATCGTCACACGGTGTCACCATGATTAGAGACAAAGCAATTCATTTACCTACCTATAGGGTTTAGAACTTGCACGTGCTGCTTCCATCATCATCGGAGGGGTATTATAACCCTAGTGCACATCATCCGGGCTTCCAGTAGCAGCTTATTTATTATTCTGGAGCTTATATAGTTTGAGAGGAGGGAGCATTCACCTATGGAGGATGATTTGGTGTATATCCTTATTCCTCTGGCAGAATCCTTGCATGCTGGGACCAGTCTCTTCACCATCATCTGATCTATATACTGGTATGTACATGCATTGATTTATCCTATTTTATAGCATCTCAGTATTTTTCTAGGGCACATATTTGCATGCAACTACATGCATGCAAAGTTCGGGGTTTGCTTTCCTATTTGATTAAGGAGTAAGTCTATTAGCCATATATAGTATACACATAAACAAGAAAATATCACTTTGGGATATTGCAGTGGTATCAGAGCTATTTTCCTTTCCATCTGTGGGCATGCAAAAATTATAAATTAATCCAGGAGACCCATACAACATTACTCATAGGTGACAGAGGTATAAAGACAGAGAAGAGGAGTTAGAGGACATAGATTTGGGGAACATAGAGTATCAGTTTGAAAAAGGCAAAGAAACAATGGTTGATGATGATAAAATAGATTTCAATAGTCTCATATCAGCCATAAAAGAACTCACCATAGGGAAAAAATAAATGATGAGCACCTTCAGGAAAATGACTGAGAAGAATGGGCCCACCCCACACAGTCCCTTATTTCTCAATAGTGATAGGGTATCCACCAGTAGTAGTAGGGAGAACTTACATACCAACATGCAGATCCATCCCCATATATACAAGCCTTTCCAACCTACCATGCCTCAATTATTAGATAGTCCAGCTGCAGTACCTCTAGCACAAGCAGAACCAGAAGAACCCATGAGTGCATATCTGAGAGGATATAGGGCTTTAGGAGAGGACTTCCATTCAGCCATGACCTTCACTGAATTCTGCCACTTTAAAAGTAAGAACAAACCCAAATATTATAATAGGCCATTCACCCAGAACTATGAGTTACAGCGCAACGTAGGGAAACTGACTATCCCTACCTTTGAGGGCACCCAGGGTGGCCCAGCTAGGAATTGGGTGCAGAAGTTGGACACATACTTCGAGCTCAATCCCCTGATTGAGACAGATGCCATTAAATTGGCTACTTTGCAATTGGATAGAGAAGCACATGAGTGGTGGTACCATGGGTTAGTGACACTAGGTCACAACACCATCACCTCATACACAAATTTTACACAGAGGCTCATTGAACGGTTTGATTGGAAGGATTTAGAGTTACACTTTAGGGAGATGGAATAGCTCAAGCAGATAGGGAGTGCAGATTCTTTTATTTCTGAGTTTTAGAGGATAGCAGTCATGGTCATAGATATATCAGAGACCAGGTTGATTATGTTGTTCACTGAGGCTCTCACTGAGCCCTTATGGGGATGGGTCAAGTCTTATAGGCATACCACCCTAGCAGATGCCATCAGACGGACTAGAGACTTGCAGGATGCAGTGCCCAAAAATAGGTTTCCTCCTAGGACCAATGTTCCTATTAAAGATAAAGAAAGGAAACCATGGCCCAAGAAAGAATGGATGGATAATGATACCCGACAGGACCTTAGAAGAAAAAAGTTATGTTTCACTTGCTAGGAACCATGGATACCAGGTCATAGATGTTTAGGAAAAGGAAAGGCCTACTACATAGAGTCTTATTCTGATGGTGAGGAGGATGAGGATTACTAGGATCATGAGCAGGGAAAGATAACATAGATAGTTGCTGAGGGGCAGGCCTCAGGAGGTACCATTTCTACCATGACAAGGGTTCCTAGATTCCACACTCTTCGGATCAGAGGTACCATACAGGGCCACAGAGTGGGCGTAATGATAGATGGTGGGGAATCCCACAACTTTATTGATGTTGCATGGGTTAAAAATAGAGACATTCATACTGAGAGATTTGATGGGTTTTCAGTAGCATCAGCAGGTCACACCAAAGAGTGTAGTCATAGGATTCCTAAATTAAAGGTAACGCTTGGGAATTATACAGTGATAGAGACATTCTATGTGGTAGATGTACCTAACATGAATGTGGTACTAGGATTTCAGTGGCTGTATTCCATAGGGAAGTATTCCACAAATTACCAGACCATGGAGATGGAGTTTACAAGAGCAGAAGGACAGAAGGTGGTATTGAGAGGGATGAATACCTATCCTCCCACAGGAGTGACATCACACAGGATGGAGGTAGTACTTCGGTAGGGAGATATTGAGTGGGTTGCAGAATGTATGGTTACCTTCAAGAAACCACCAGATGAGGCCACACAACATCCACCAGATATAGAAGCCTTACTATAGAAGCACAAGGTAGTATTCGGAGACCTTCCAGCAGGTCGACCTCTAGATAGGGGATTTGAGCACATTATTGAGTTAGAGGAGGGGACCCAAGTAGTTATCACCACTCCTTACAGACATCCCAAGAGGTATAAAGATGAGATTGAGAGTACAATCAAAGAACTACTCAAGCTGGGATACATCAAACCTAGCTCTAGTGCCTTTGCATCTTCAGTAGTGCTAGTAAAGAAAAAGGATGGAACCTTACGCATGTGCATTGATTACATGGCACTCAATAAGAAGACCATAAAGAACAGGTATCCCATCCCTAGGATTGATGAGTTAATGGATGAACTACACGGGGAAAAGTACTTATCCAAAATTGATCTCCGCTTAGGGTGCCATCAGATTCGGGTCAAGGAACAAGATGTTCCAAAGACCGCTTTCCATTGCCACTATGCACATTATGAGTTTCTAGTGATGCCATTTGGCCTCACTAATGCACCAACTACTTTCCAATCATGCATGAACCATATCTTTAGGACACAGTTGCATAAATATATTCTGGTATTCTTTGACGACATATTGATATACAGTTGGACTTGGGAAGAACATTTGAGACATCTTGATGAAGTACTTGGTATTCTACAGGAGCAGTCACTATATGCCAAAATTTCCAAGTGTGAGTTTGGCATGCAGGAAATGTTGTACTTAGGACATGTGATAGGGGCCAATGGGGTCCAGGTGCACTTAGAGAAGATTCGGGCAATTTTGGATTGGCCTACACCTAAAAATGTGACAGAATTGAGGGGTTTTGGGGCCTTTGCACCTACGACAGGAGGTATGTCAGTGGATTCTCACAGATGACCACATCCCTCATAGATCTTACCAATAAGGGAGCATTTAGTTGGTTGGAGGCAACACAACAAACATTTGAGAAAATGAAGGAGGTAATGAGTTCATGCCCAGTATTAGCTTTACCAGACTTTTCTCAATCCTTTGTGTTAGAATGTGATGCTTTACGAGAGGGAATTGGGGCATTTTTGATGTAGAACAACCACCCCATTGCATTTGAGAGAAGGAATCTCAAAGACTATGACCACCACTATTTTATATATGACAAAGAGATGTTAGCTATCCTCCATGCTCTAACCAAGTTCAGAAAATACTTAGTAGGTGCCAGGTTCAAGGTTAAGATAGACCACAACAGCCTGAAATACTTCCTAGAGCAGAAAGAGCTAAATGAGAGACAACATAAATGGGTAAGTAAAATTTAGGCTTATGACTTCGTGATTGAGTACATAAAGGGGAAGAGCAATCTAGTGGCCGATGCACTTTCTAGATGACCAGCTACTTTATCCCTTATGAGCATCTCATTAGATTGGAGGTCTCATATTTTGGTTGAGTACTCCAAAGATAAGTTTTCTTGCGAGATATTGGATGGACGGATTCAGGATGATGGCACAGGGCCATTGATGATATCACATACTACAAAAATAGAATCTTCTTGGTTCCAGAGTCTCCCCTCAAGAATAAAATCTTACAGGCATCGCACGATTCACCATTAGCAGGGAATCAGGGGTTTCTCAAGACCTACAGACAGATTAGAGAAAGGTTCTCATGGAAAGGCCTCAAGAAATATGTGATACAACATGTGAGGGAGTGTAGCTTGTGCCAAAAAAACAAAATAGAGCACATCCACCCAGCTGGTTTACTACATCCCTTACCTATTCCCGAGAAAAAATGTGAGAGCATTTATATGGACTTCATTACTGGATTGCCCAAGGTCCAAGAATGAGACTACTTGTACGTAGTGGTGGACAGATTGACTAAGTTTGCTCAATTCTTTTCCATATCATCAGATTATTCAGTAGCACATGTAGAAAAACTATTTTTCAGAGAGGTATTTAGAATCCATGGGTTACCCAAGACCATTGTCAGTGACAGGGACAACAAATTCACAGGAGCCTTTTGGCAAGAGATTTTTCGGTTAGTGGGGACCAAGTTAGCCATGAGCACAAGTTATCATCCATAGAGTGATGGGAATACAGAGATTGTTAATAAGTGGATTGAGGGATACTTGAGAAATTACGTATCAGGTTAGTAGAGAACATGGATCAAATGGTTACACTTGGGTGAACATTGTTACAACACCACCTACCATATGACCATTAGGATGATCCCTTTCCGAGCCTTGTATGGGTTTGATGCTTCCACTTTTGTAGACCGGATATTTTGCGATACCAAGGCCCCCAGGGCCAAGGAGTGGATTCAGTAGGGTCAAGATATCCTCAAGATACTCAGGGAGAACATATAGGCTGCTCAGAATCAACAGAAGATATATGCAGACAGGCACAGAGTTGAGCGCAGTTTTGAGGTGGGAGACTTCATTTATTTATGCCTCCAGCCTTACCGATAGTCATCTCTTAAAAGAAAGGAGCAGAAAAACTCCAACCTCGTTTCTATGGTCCATACAAGATAATTTGGAAGGTCGGAGAGGTAGCATATGAGCTAGAACTACCCCAAGATAGCAAGATTCACATTGTATTTCATGTCTCCAATCTCAAGAAGGTGGTTGGTCAACAGATTGTTACATATTCTGAGTTTCCTCCCCTTGATGAAATTCGTTCTAATTCCAGAGTGCATATTAGAGGTACGAGAGCCGAAACTGAGGAACAAAATCATCAGAGATTACCTGGTTCAGTGGAAAGATCTGCCTATAGAGGAGGCTACTTGGGAGGCAGAACAAGTATTATAGCACCCAGCTTTATAGTTGCTTGAGGATAAGAAAATTCAAGCAGGGAGGACTGTAATGTCCTCTTCTGCTTAGGCATTGAGGACCAACCCACTAACCTATGTGATTCCTATAGGTTCGAGCGGGTACTGACAGTCAAGGAATCAGCCGAATATTGATGCCATATATAGAAGATCTAGAGCATAAATATTATATCACCATTGGGTCGAAGAGGGCCACTAGAGCCAAAGGCCTCCTGCATGCAGGACATTTGAGCATTATTTAATGATGCTTGCACCCGATTAAGTCTCCATGCGCATGCATGCAACTCAAATGCAAATTAGAAGATAAAGTGACCTAATTAGGTCAAAAGTTAGGGTTTTTGCAGTTGAGAGTTATAAAAGAAAGATAAAGTGAATGGAGAAGTCACTTATGTGATAATTGATTTATGGAGTCGAATTGGAGAGCTTGATGAGCTAAGTTGGCGTTGAGCGCATGCTCAACTAACTGGTGTATTTCAGCAGTGTAATCTATCTGCCCTAGTTCATCATCAAGTTGGATCATCCAGGTTCAACACTAGTTCATCATCAGGTTACATTCAACATTTATTCCGGGAGGTTGATTATTCATCCAGCCAGAGGGTTTCACTGTCACACCGTGTCACCGTGATTAGAGACAAAGTATTTCATTTTCCTATCTACAGGGTTCAGGAATTCCGCATGTTGCTTCCATCATCATCAGAGGGGTATTATAACCCTAGTGCACATCATCTGGGCTTCCAGTAGCAACTTATTTATTATTCTAGAGCTTATATAGTTTGAGAGGAGGGCACATTCACCTATAGAGGATGATTTGGTGTATCTCCTTATTCCTCCAGCAGAATCCTTGCATGTTGGGACCAGTCTCTTTACCATTAGGTGATCTATATACTGTTATGTGCATGCATTGATTTCTCCTATTTTATAGCATCTCAGTATTTTTCTAGGGCACATATTTTCATGCAACTGCATGCATGCAAAGTTCGGGGTCTTCTTTCCTATTTGATTAAGGAGTAAGTCTATTAGCCATCTACAGTATACACATAAACAGGAAAATATCAGTTTGGGATATTACAATATCAAGAGCCTTGATATGAATATTTTTTATATCATGAAAGTTATAATACAAAAATAGAAGGCCCTTATATGGCCTGTCAATGTACATGTATCAAAAACATCTTTGATGTACATGCAAACAAAAGTACATATGTCCTAGACCATGGCCCTAAAATATAACTTCCTCTTGTACAGAAAATTATAGATTTTCCCTGGACTAACACATCAAAACTCTAGCTTTCTATTCTTTTTTCCTGACTCTGATGCTTGTTTCCTCTGTCCACGGCCACTATGCATCTCTGGCGACTGCAAATCAATGACAATATTTCTTAATCAGGTAACTAAACTAATACTGTCCAGAAATAACAAAGTTTGAAAATTTAAAATACTACTCTATTGTACATAAACAAACACTCACTGCATCCATCTAGGGTATAGATTCCTCTCGTGTCCTCCTCCTTGTAGAGAGTCTCTCTACAATGCTTATTTGCGAATAAAAAAAACTATGTCAATTATATCTACAATTATCAACATGTACATGAATGAGAAAGTACTAACCAATTATGTAAAAAATGAACATCTCACCGAAATTTTTTGTTCTAGGGCATGATACTGGGTTTATTCAGTAATAAGAGGATCCGTAGGTTGAACATCAACCTCAGTCGCGTGCACTAATGGACCATGGTGTGGCTACATTCATAATAAAAATGAACTATACAATTACAAATATTCAAGTAGATACCTCTATGTGACTTATCCCCATTTTAGATGCAGCATTGATTGCAACATCAACAACCCCGCTAAGGTATGGCATGGATGACTCTACATCCTGATGCTGTAAACATGAGAAAATAATATTAATAAAAACTAGTTGTGAAGGGAATTCATAGCTAACGAACAACTTCCATTGGAAGTGTGTACGTTACCGTGGAATCACCAGGTTTATCATCAAGGACACCCACTCTTTTTAAGGAAGAGGGTCATCTACTATAGATAACAATCTTATCTACGTTTGGACTACGAGGAGATCGAAACCAAAGAGGTGGTGCAGGGATTTGTGTTGATGTCTGTAGTTATAAAGCATTACCATAGTTAGACATGGACATGAATGGATGGAATAATATGTACTGAAAAACTAACATGTTGTAATATACTTACCTCTTCCTGGGACATATCTCCCCCATGGGAGACCGCTTCCAACAATTTTTTTCCCATCTGTAGATCCAGATAGCACTTGCAAGTTTAAAAATCATAAATATTATCAATATATAAAGGAGTGTACAGTAATAAATTTAAATAATTTGAGCAATATTTAGTCAGTAACCATGTACTTACATTCATGAGGTAATCATAAAATCCACCTGGGGGGATTCGCTGAAATCAATGTCTCCAACATCCTGTTCAAAATGGGGTTCCTGCAACTTCAAAAATTGTAAATATTAGACCATTTAACAAATTGATTGACTAACACATGTATTAACACTACCAACCCCCTTAGAGACACCAAGATCATGCAAGAGTAAAATTGCATATATTAAGAATATTTTAATATGTGTACAATACGGAAAAATTAAAAGTTGAAAAACAATAGAGTTTTAACAATGAGGCTTACATGACCACCAGTCATCGTATAGGTACCATGTGTTGGTCCATGACCATAACAGGATTGAGCACACATTGTGTATAGGTGTGGCTCACTTTGGGAAACATGGGATGTCGGTCTATTCCCACCAATAGATGATCGTCCACCATCGGAAGCTAGTGGTTGTACCCCACCAAAGGAAGAGGGCCCTACCTGGTCAATAGTTGTGGTGTGCCAAGAAATCATCTCATGAAGTGTAAGAAATGCCTCTTGTGTCTGGGTAACCATATCACGTGCAGAGGGATGTCTGACCTTGGCAGTTGGGCACGGGGTGGCGGTATCTGTCAATTGGAATCTCTATTCCTAGAATTGGGTTGGTTTTGGGGCATCCCCCTACCAATGATCTAGAACCCCAACATGTCAAAATAGTTGACATTTTTTCCCATCACAAACTCTACATAAATTTTTCGAAGGAAGTACAATAGTACTTCCCTGTTGTTTTGTAGGGGAGTATCAAAGACCATGTACCATATTTCCATCCAATGGTCTCTAATGGGTTGAAAAATGCACCACGCAATCGAAATATGTGGTCTGCTGCTCTCTGGAATGTCATCCGTCCCAGGCACTCTAAATAATGTATATATGTTCTCTTTTTTTATTTTGAGCTTCTTGATCTCGTTGTAGCTTAAACCATCAACATATTCTTGTCTTTTTTTTTTCCTTGTAGGATGCTATGCTATACAAAGAATCATTCAATCTACTAATCATATACACTATGGTCAGTTATGATGTTGACAAGGAGCGACAGAGTTCACCTCCACCCCTCCAGGAAGAACCAATCTCTCTCAGATGACCAATAACTCTCAATATCTTTGCATTGTGGCCCATAGTAGCCACTGCAATCATAAATACAAATAAAATATCATTAGAAAAATAAACACATGGTATAATGACATCTCTAAGAAATGAAACGTGTAAAACTAATGTACCACAAATAACAACATAAACTATTTATAATTTAAATTTTAAAATTGATCTTGAATTTTATAGTAAAGAATAAACATTTAACATTTTTTCATCTTAAATTTATGTTGTAAATTGTAGTATTAATTCCAATTTCCATATGCATGTGTACATAAAATTTCCTATGTGCATATGTTGATTGGGAAGATCCTCTAGCTTATTTTAAGGCTTGGATTATGAAGTTTCATCAAAATTGCGAGGTGCTGACTAATGCCCTTGCAGGACCAAATCCCATATTGCGGGTAGAGGCAAGGGCTAGATCCTAGAAGATGTTGTAAAATGTGTTATTGATGAATAAAATCCTAATATATGAAATAATTTTGATAGATATGTAATTAGTTGTTGTAGTGTGATTTTTTTTGGACTCCAAATTCCATTTAGCATCTTTGTTTGTATGTAATTTAGGCCATGTATGGATTCCACTTGATGTTATTTTAGTTGTATGCACTCCTTTTATATACCCATGAGTGAATTTGCATAATTGTGTATAGTGGCTTTTATTGTTGCAAGGTTTCCACTCGATTCTATCATGTATGATAGTATGTGATTGGCATGTAATCAAACACATCAACCTCCCTATGTATATTTATGTTCGTAGAGTCTATTGTTGAACTCTGTTTTCTTGAACTTAACAAAAAAGTACCCTTTAGTCGAGAGGAAATATTTGTTAAGCATGGGAAGCTTCTATACCTTATTTTAACAATTGGATTAGGATGTTTCATCAAAACTATAAGGTGTTTATTAATGTTCTTGGATGACCAACTTCGATATTTCAAATAGAGGCAAGGGATTTACCATGTTTGTTTATGTATTTTAGGAAACATATGAATTCTACTTGAATTATTTTTTAGTTGTATGAAACCTTGCAATATACTTGACAAACTTTTCATATTTGTTAATTTTGGTTTGGATTCACAAGGATGCTTGTGAATATACATATGCAAATAGTGAAGTTGATTTGTTTTTTATGAGTAAATTGGGGTTTTGGTTTACATTGGGAATGTAAATTACCTATTCAAACTTGCAATATACTTGAAAACTTTGCATATTTGTGAATTTTGGTATAGATTCATAAGGATGCTTATGAATATGCATACACAAATAGTGAAATTGATTTGTTTTTTATGAGTAAATTGGGGTTTTGGTTTCCATTGGGCATGTGAATTTTGGTATGGATTCACAAGGATGCTTGTGAATATACATATGCAAATAGTCAAAATGATTTGGTTTTTATGATTAAATTGGGGTTTTGGTTTCCATTGGGCATGTAAATTTCTTTATGGGCATATAATTTTTTTGTTGTTTAAATTCATATTAGGGAATAGAAATGATTGAATATAGGGAAATTAGCATGAGAGGATTTGGAGAAAATACCTCACAAGAAAGGGACTGATCCTCAAGGTGGAATTTGTTGGCCTTTTCTGACCCAAAACGCATTTGCCCTTGCTCATTTTACTCCCCCCGAACTCGTTCCAGCACGTGGTTGTGGAGAAAATGACAGGATTGACCTATTTTAACCATAAAACATGTTTTATATAATGCGTATGTGATTTTTCTAACTATAACATGGGTGCATTTTTGTGCACTATAATGTGTGCATGTTTTTTTTAACTATCCTAATTGGCAAGCATGTTGGAAGCCTTAGGACTAGGCTTGGCAGGGTCAGGATTTCTTGGGATGATTTCTATTTTATGGATCTTTAATGATTGACTTTACTCTACCATTGCATCTAAAAGGTCCCTCAACATTTTTCACTCACCCATTTACATCAATCATGGATTGAGGTCAATAATGTTAAAATTACTAATGGATTGAATTCAACCATTAGATTGATGTCAACTTTGCTTTAAAGTAAACCTTGGATTGAAGTCAAACTTTACATTAACCTTGGATTGAATTCTACCTTAGATTGAAGTCGCCCATGGATTAAAATCAACTATGGTTTAAAGTAACTATAAATTGACATAAACTTTTTTTCAAAGTCAACTATGGATTGAATTCAACATTGCTTATATTTCAAATATGGGTTGAATTCAACCTTGCCTAAAAGTCAACTATGGATTCAAGTTAGCCTTGCTTAGAAGTCAGTTATGGATTGAATTCAACCATGGTTCAAATTCAATAAACCACTTTTAAAAATGTGTTTTTTTATTAAAGTTGACCATGTTTCAATGTCAACGATCGAGTGAAGTTATCCTTGGATTGAATTTGTTAATATTAATATTAGTAATGGATTGAATTCAACCATAAGATTGAAATAAATATTGGATTAAAATCAACCATGGATTGAATTCAACCTTGTATTGCAATCAACCTTGAATTCAATGATGGATTGAAGTCAACCTTGAAGTTAACCTTGAGGTCAACCATGGATTGAAGTCAACCATATATTGAAGATGACCATTGTTTGAAGTTAAATTTAGATTGAATTTAACCATGGATTGAAGTCAACCTTCTAGATTAAATTCAATCTTGGATTGATTAGTCATCCTTCGATTGAAGCCAATCTTAGATTTGAGTCAACCGTAGATAAAATTCAACCTTCGATTAAAATCAACCATTAATTGAAGTCAACCCTTGACTGAATTCAACCCTTGATTGAAGTCACCCTTAGGTTTAAGTTAATGACATATTTAAGTCACCCTTTTCTTGAAGTCAACCTTGATTAAAAATCAACAATGGTTTGAAGTCAACCTTAAATTATAGTTGGCCTTGGATTGAAATAAATTATGGATTCAAGTTAACCATGAATGGAAGTCAACCTTGGTTAAAAGTGAGTCTTGCTTAAAATTCATTTATGGATTGAAGTTAAATATGTCAATTGAATCCAACCTTCACTTGAAGTCAACCTTGGATTAAATTCAATCATGGATTGAATTCAACCTTGCTTACAAGTTATCTATGTATTGAAGTTAACATTCGATCGAATTCAACCTTTGATTAAATTCAACTTTTGATTGAATTCAACCATAAATTGAAGTCAACCATGGATTGAATTCAACCTTATATTGAACACAACCATGGGTTAAAGTCAACCTTGTATTAGAGTCAACTTTAGATTGAAATCAAACTTGCTTAAAAGTAAACTATGGATCGAAGTCAAATATGGATTAAAGTCAGCTTTATATTAAAAATTACGTTGGATTCAAGTCATCCTGGGACTATTATTATCTATAGATTTATATCAACCATGGTTCAAAATGAAACTTCCTTAAAAATCAACTATACATTAAAGTAAACCATACATAAACACGATATAAATATTTGAACTTATAATATTTATTTATTTATTATCCTTTTTTTATATGATATATTTTCTATATTTTTATTTACAAATATATTTTGATAATAAGAATAATAATAAAATAATTTTAATAAAAATAATAATAATAATTCACCACTCTTTTAGCCAATAAAATTTTATAAGACATATTATTATAATTAATATAGCTTGGTGGTAGTTATATTCTTTAGGAATTTTTGAAAGAAATGGTTTAGGAAATCATGTTTTCCACAAAGAATCTTGTCGTAATCTTTACTTGTGATAAATCATTTTTCTCTAACATTTCTTTGTCTTAGCCTGATGGGCTTCCTTCTCTTCTTTAGTTTCTTTCTGTTGGCTAACTTATCTGCATCAAGAGATTCTATTACATAAAATTTTCCTCACAAACATTCTTTGGTCCTTGCTTTAAAGGATATGTATTGTCCATTAAAAAGTCTTCAGTCACTATTTAGTTTTATTATCAAGTGCAACCCTTCAATCCTTCCTGAAACATAGAATCCCATTAACAGTTTCAATCATTATCTCAATGCAAAGATCCATTCAACCTCCAATATTTTCTTTGAAAGAATGACATGCTTCAACTCTAGAGTGAATGAATGGCAGTACATTAAAAACAAGCAAAACCACAAAAATACTATTTCCTTGAAAAATATAGGAGGAAATTTTCAGAATGAAGGGAAAATGAATTTACTCACATGCATTTTAGTCTCGATTCATAGTCTAGAACTACCAGTTTCCTCATCATACGTCTCTTGAAATTTTTCAAATTGCAGTGACCACTATAGGTTTCCATATTATCAATTGAACAATGTCATCCATGAAGCATTTTCTTGAGTGTCCATCTACACATCTTTTTTTGTATGCCCCGCGCTTTAGCTCTGCTCTATCTATATCAAACAGATGCACTTGAATATTTTTCTAAGATTTATCCTTTCGGGAAGACATTGTACATCCTAAATATTTTTCAAGACTAGAAACTTATTAGTAAAAAGAAATTTTATGAGAACATTGCAATTCTATTTCTTAAGATATTTGAATAACTTCTTGGCATAATTGGAAATTTCATTCTACTGTCTGTGCTCGTGTGACTTGACCTTATTGGTTTTCCAGGAGTAACATGTTGATCATAAAAAGAAATATGCAGATCATAGTTGACTAGATCCATAGAAATGCAGTAAGAAGAATGCACAAAAAAACAATCACCCAGGCTAATATCATTTCAATATGCAAAGCTATTACTCGTTGAAGTAAACCTTCTCACATGCAATATAGGAACATCTTTGACATTGGGAATCTCCATATTGATTGTTGTGGTGTAGTGCTGTAAGCTAATCTGTGAAGTTGTGTTATCAAAGAATACTTCCTACCAGATGTTGTTTCCATTACTGTGAAAGATGATAAACAAATATCCTCTCGCAACCATTGAATTTTCTTTCATCTGCTCATAATTTCCATAAACATTAACATTCTGAGGCTACTTGCTATGCATTTTGACCACTTTTCTTAACATATTGTTCGACCTCTTTGACCATTTAGATAAGAATATTTGTTATATATAAAGAAATGACCAACAATATTCAGCTTGCAGCAGAGCCTTTAAGGATCCTACCAGGCTACCCGCACAGGGGATTACTGCCCACACCCATATCAGATGCCCCATCAGGCCAGGCTACCCACACGAGGGCTTACTGTCCATGACCATACACCATTCCCCATCAATCATGTGAACTTGCCACCCATGCCCCATACCCCATCAGTGAACATATTGTGGGATTACCACCCATACCTCGTGCTGGATGAGGCATCCATGATACCCCATTGCAGGATGAATATCTAGTAAGTTAGAACCAGGGGGCTGGCTCCCACCAACGACACCCTTCTTTGTTCCCATCACACGATGGGTCTTACTCTCGTTTTGTTTTTCCCACAGTGAGCACACCCCATGCACGTCCCATCTTCAAGTTGGCCATCAACCTCACGCCACCCACCTCCATCAACACGAATTTTGAAATATCGACGGTAAGATCCTCCTTCGCCCTTGTTCACAGTTTTCTCTCCATTTGCTGAGAGTCGAATTCCCTTGGTCTAGGTCTTCCTTCTTCCTACAACTAGTCCGGGTTTCCTCGAAGAGCTATGTGTAGGCTATTCCACAAAACTCTAGTATACCTTAGAGGTATTTCATTGTTTCCTGTATTTTTTGTTCTATTCATTTTGATTGTTTTGCAGAGAAATTTAGGGAAAAATATAATTGGTGTGAGAGATTTATGGTGGTAGAGTGTCAATATTTTATCATTGGATGGCTATATCTCCAAAGTCCAGCCCTACTATAACCAAGTTCTCAATAGCCACTGCAGCTAGTTCAATGGTACCCAAATTCCCAACAAAGGCTTGAATGACAGCTCCCAATGAATACTGTTGAAAATCACAGGGCCTAAAATAGCCATTCATCTTTTTGGATTCTATCCATATTTCACGAGCCAGTTCCTTGGGATTCATTATTATATGGGAATCTAGAGAAAGATCATTATGTTTGTTCTGAATCAAGGGCATGTCCCTTATCTCTTCGTCGTCTCCCTACTCTTTCTCTTCTACGCATACATTTGCAGGGAGGATAATAGTGGATCGATTCTCAACCAACCATGCAGGATATTGGTCCATAAATCTTAAATCTTACATTTTTAATTATCATTATGTAAATGCGTTTTATATATTAGTATATATTTATTTTAATTGGGGATCTACCAATATTGGAGACGGATGAAATCAATTATGGTGTAGATATTTTTTACAATGTAAACATTGAAAAAATGTCAACAACTCAAAGGATTTGATCCCTTTCATGGTTGATAGATTTTCTAGCTTTGGATTTAAGAATGGCTACAACAAATTATTTTCAATGTTGTTTGTATAGAGATTTGAAGAATGGGCAAGTGGGAGACTATCAATGAGTTGGATGTCGAAGACCCAGAGGATATGATGGAATTTCAAGCATAAGACTTGACATCGAAATCTGTTTTGGGGCACCAAGTCACAGTTATTCCATATTGTTGACTTGAGGACTTTATAAGTGGGGAGCAATCTAGGGAAGGTGCAACTACTCAATTTGTTGTTAAAACTAGAAAAAGTAAAAAAGAGGAGGATATCAAAGAGGCTAACTTTGGAACATATCTAGAGTATGTTATGTGAGTCTCTATACATTTTTTCCCATATATGTATAAGATTTTGATTTAAAGTTCATTATGTCAAATATGCATAAATATTTTATCTAATTTGTTGTAAATTCTTCATGTATAGTTATTGGTGTGCATATGGTCCTCAATCTGCACAGACCATTACCATAAATGTTGTAGAACAACCAAAGAAAAAACGTCATCCACATGAAAGTATTAAAGTTGGTTTCCAATGTCACTTCATTGTGCAATGAATTTATCTTAGACCAAATGATGTTGTTATAATATATACCTCATGTAGGCATATTGATAAAGACAATGTTTCCTGTCATGGAAATGATGCAATAGGGAGGCCTCAAGAATTGAATTATACGCCCCATTTAACTAAGGATATATGAGCTAGTGTCCAAGATTTGATTCTAAAGGGTTTTAATGTTAAAATGATATGGGACCAGCTCATCTCTGTTGTGAACCATATATCTGGTGAGTTGTTCTCATGGGTATCTCGAGATGCATTTATGTCAAGATAAGATATCTTAAATATTTACAATGATGTGAAAAAACAAGATTATGTGAAGGATGAAAGTGATCGAAAGAGTGTGGAATGTTGGTTCAATGAGTTCCCCAAAATCTTTTTTCCTACCAAAAACAGGATGTTGTTCAAAACATCCCTTTTATCGTAGTCATACAAACAAGGTGGATGCGATCGACGATGGTTAAACACTCACACAACAATATCATATCAATGGACTCCACCTTCAACACAAACAAGTATGGGGTGAGTACATATTTCTAATAAATTCTATTCATTTCATTGTGTGTATTATATATACTTATGATCATGTATTGTTTGTAATGTAGATCAACTCTACACTTAAATGGTTTTCGACAGACATCACAATGGGATTCCGATAGCTTGGGTGATTTCATAATGTAATACTACAAATGATATTTGTAGATGGATGTTGTCATTATTTGCAATAGAAATAAAAGAACGTCCTAGTTGGCATGTCCAAGCTTTCATCATAGATGATGTTGCAGTTGAAACTGGGGCATTAAGGTGACGTGTTTATTTTTTCAAAGAGATATGGAACAATGATGTTTACATATATCATATTTTAATGTTACATTATTTCGGGACTTGCACCAATTGTATGATATTATTATGTGTATGGCATGTTCGTCAAGTGCGGTTGAAGAATGTTGGAAATAAAGTCAAAGGAAGAGAAAACAAAATCCGCATCTTTCGTTCCTTAGGAGAAATTATGCACTCATGTCAAGATGATGGATCTGTACAACATGCAGTTGTAAGGTTTATTGATGAATTCGGTGAAGATAAGAGGTTTCTAGAATATTTTAGAACCACTTGGTTAGCCAACGATAAAATATGTAAGTTTTTTTGAAGTTGTTTTTTATTACTATATTACTATGTCATAATTTTAGTTATTACTTCATATCTAATGTATATATATATATATATATATTCCAGATATGTGGGAAAAAGCATATAGAAATTTTCCACATTCCAATCAAGACACAAATAATGCAATTGAATCTTACCATGGGTATATAAAGCAAAGGTACCTATGTGAGAAGAAAAATGCATGTCATAGATGAGTTGATTGGCTGGATTATGTGTTGTTGACTATGGTTGAACTATATTACATCCATATGCAAGGTTTAAAAGAGGTTGGGTTTGTGTGACGTAGAAAATCTGAGAAACAATTGAATGCTTCTAAGTGCACAACAATCCAATTCCAAATGAAGATTGTGTCTATTGATAAAAGTAACAATGAATATCGGGTTCATAGTGAAAACAAAGATAGTCATGACACTTGGTATAATGTCATCTATAAAGGGTCAACTCTACACTTTTGTAATTGTAATTGGGCCCTAAATGGAAATGTTTGTAAACATGTGTTGAAAGTTGAGATGCTAGTGAGTAACACTATTTTAAGAGATAATACATTTTCAAATGTCTCTAATTCTATTGCCGAAAGGCCCATAATTTTAGTTGATTTAAATAACACACCTGCAAGGAGCATAGAAATTGAAACAAAGCTTCCATTCTGCTTTAATTCTCCTCCCAATATCAATTGTCACATTGAAACAGAAACCGATGATATAGAGAATTTCTCACATCATGTTGAATCAACCATTGTAACATCATATAGTACCTTACTTGAGAATGATAAAATGAAATTTGTTATTTCATCATTTCATGAATAATTGAGGGGTTTATTATCCATAATGACAACTAATTTGGAACAGGAATATACATTGAAGAACCTGGCATCCAATGCATACCAAGAGTACAATAAAATGTTTTGTCGGTACTATAACTCCATCCAAGATCACTACCAAGAGATGACGTAGTTTTTTGAGTCCAATCAATAAAAATAAGAAATGTGGATGCGATTTAAAATCAAGAAAATATCAACCACAATTTAAAAAGGTTGGACAAATTCATGCAAATAAAAGAAGCATGAATGAACAGTTAGAATAAAATTGGAAACAAAGAGATCTAGAGCATGCACGTGATGTGCTTGACATTATGTTCTACACAATACTGGTATTTAAATTTGATAGTTCATATTGTCTTACATGAAATACAATATATATACTTATCTTCAATGCAATTGAAAAAACATTAATTTTTTATTGTTACAGCTGAAGGATCCACATCTGGCAATGTTAAAAGCTACAGTGTTTGATTATTTAATGATAATATTGTCAAGAGCAACTTTATGCTTCCAAATGGAGGTAAAACAGTGGTTCCTAAAAAAGTTCACGATTGTCCCACATTATATGTGGATTGATCATATTATACAATTGTTAAATAACATCAAACATGTTCAAAATATGATGCAGGTACTTTTTCTAATGATACACACATACCAACTAATTCAGAGATTCCATGCTTTCAGTTAATTCCAGACTTGAACATATGATCTCTTCTCATTGATTGGATGATTCTACAATTTTAACTTGTTTTACCTAGATATGGTATATTTGTGGACAACATGCGACTTAAGATGAATACTTGAGCTAAAATAGTTTATTAGGTTTTCATTCTCTCGACTTGTTCTGATCTTCCAATAGTTTTAAATACCATATATATATATGACTAACTTGTTCCCATTTTCTGCAGTTGGAGCATGCATTTCCTAAACAGTTCATACATAGATTCAAGGATGGGCAATTTGTAACCTTCCTCGTCATGCATTTAGTTGGTTGAATGACTTAAGCACCTTCACTCATTCACCCATTTTTTATGGATGAACAAAATGTACTAGGCCAACATATTTTCTCAGCTTGATATTTCACTATTCTTTCCTTTTTAGAATTAGTTAGCATATTGTTGAAGGTTTATTGGATTTGAACCATAATTGGTTCATGAAACAAATTGTATATATGTATGTGATCATACGAGGAATAAGTGTGTGGATAATCAAGAAGAAATCAGGACAAGATAGCTCATCTTGTTAGTATTAGACTTAAGGGGTTTAGAACATAGGTTCTGTAACAAATTGTAAATATACAAGGTTCTTACGTTTGAATGGGAAAAGACAATTGTGCTTCTCTCTGTGTAAATGGTAGGAATTCTGTTAAATGATCAATGGAAGGGAAATTCTCTCTATATCTCCATATGTGAATGGATTTAGGTGTGATATGTGAATGAATGTAGTTTCTCTGTGAATTATAGTTGAATAATTGTTGAAAGATGGCTATTTGTGTCCGGGAATATAATAAAACCGATAATGATGTTGATTGATCAATTCTCTGATCAATCAAATGCGAATTGGGATAGTTAGAGGAATTTTATCATCTCTGCAGATGACTGTGGGTTTAAGTACATGTGCTTGTATGGATGGTTGAGATTACAATAGAAGTGGATCAACTAATGAGACTGATTCCGCAATAGAAAGTTGCTCGAGATCTAATCATAAAGTCAACAAATCTGAGAAGGAGCAAGCACGAATGGTCAAGATCATGATTTGGGAAGATCCACAGTAGGGAAATAATTCACAAAGAGAATGTGTGTGAGAGATAAAAGGTCCACAAAGTAAAGCAAAGTCCCACACTGATCACAAATCGACGAATAGGGAAGAATCCGTAAGAGATCAACGATCGAGAATGGGTTCCGTAAGGACAAGGTAAGAGCTTGATTAAGCGACAGAAAAAATAAAGAGAAAAAAATGTTGAAATCCAACCTGCAATCTGCAATTGCAGAAACGTTGTTTATGAAATGTTGAGTTGTAGAAATATTGGAATTTGTTGCAGTATTGTAGATCTTCATAGTTATTATATGCATCCTCCTTTCAAAAAAACACTAATAATAATTAAATTCAAAATTCTCTATTGTTTGCAAATTCTTTTCAAACAACTAAACATTAGGGTTTGAAAGATGAAAAAGAATGCCCACGCTCATTGCAAATTGTTTTCAAACCACTAAACATTGAGGTTTGAAAGATGAAAAAGAATGCCCACGCTCACTCTTTTGATGGATTGATTAAAATCACATCTCACTTAGTGAACGTGACGATTTTATTTTTTCTTTCGAAAAAAATAGCTAAAAAATGTAAAAAGAATTATGATATATTATAAATTTAAAACAAAAGAAAGTTCAATAAAAATTCTAATTTGATAGAAAATATAGAATCTATAATTATTACATTTCTTAGCAAATTGTTAACAACTAGAAAGAAAATATAGAGTCTATATTTATTAAATTTCTTAACAAATTTTCAATATTTAAAGGTTTATTAAATTATTTCATTTTATTGTATTTTTAAAACTAATATAATTAATAATTTAAAATATAAATAAAATAATTAAATATATTTATAATTTAAATAAATATATCAAATTTAAAACATTAATAAATTAAATTAAATTTAAAAAATATAAATATATAATTGTTCAACTTAAAAATTAACCAATAATAATTAAAAATAAAACCTATAAGTTTAAAATTATTTTACAAACTAAATCAATCATATCTAGTCTAGCTTAATCCTGGATTTTTTTCAAACTAAATCATCATATCCCTGAATTTAAACTATAATAACTAGAAATAAAACCTATAAGTTTAAAAGTATTTTACAAACTAAACCAATCCTATTTAGTCTATCTTAATCCTGGATTTTTTTCAAACTAAATCATCATATCCCTCAATTTTAATCTTGGATTTAATCACAAAATACACTTTCTTCAAACTACACTTCCTTTGAGATCGATCTATGGGTGGATTTAATCCCAAAATACACTCCCTTTAAGGTAAATCAATGGTGATTCAAAAAATATCAATCATATCAAATAACAAAGCTCCTCCATCTGCACTGTAATCAATCCAGCAGATTTGAATCGAACAAATCCTCGTGTGAGTCATCGTCATCGTCATTTATTGACGTGCTGGTTGCGGGATTAAACGCAATTCTGATTCCTGGGCAGGAGGCTAGAATTTCGGCCTCCTGGGAATGCATTTTCTGAACTATTGCCTGTGTTGCAGTTATTTGGGACTGCAGGTCTGATATTTGGAGTTGAAGCTGCTGTATTATGCCTGTACAGCCGAGTGCAGGATCCTGTAGTCTTGCACTTGCCTCGTAGACCATACTATTTATTGCATCAACTCCATGATCCGAGGGAAGATCCTGCCACAGTGCAACGGATTACAAGATGAAGTTGGCTGCAGAGTGACGGCGTGAAGTAATTTTGGAATCTAGTTTTACAAAGCCAAAAAACCTCAGAAGAATGGCATTTTCAGAAAGAACAAAAAAGAAAATGGCTGGATTTAGTAATTTCTATTTGGGGAAAGGATAATTGATAACTAAATAGTACAGCCACAAGTAAAGTAAGGGTGGGTGAATGTTCAGAGACACAATTAATTAATCATTTAGACACAAACAATTACTTAGTTTTTACAAGATAGTTGAAACAAGTTGTTACTAGTTTTTTTAACCATTTATTTAAATCTTAATAGAGATACATTTAAGCATAACAAGAGAAGACTACTATGAAATGAACACTTGAGTTAATCTTGTTGATCAGCTTCAGCAAGTCCAAAATCTGAGATGTCAAGTTCAGGTAGAACCAACTGTCAAGACAGGTTTAGTTCTGCAAGGCAGCCCTAAATCAAAACCCTCTCCTCCTCACTATCCTCATGACCAGAGGCCTCATCTAAACCCAACCATGCTTAAGGGTTGGTGCAGCCCAGGCAAGATGCAATCCCTAATGATTTTGAAGGCTTAAATACCCTAAATTTCAGTTAACCAAAACCTAACCCAAAAAATAAATAACACTTCACAAACAAAAACAAATTCCAAAATATGAAATAATACCTAAATGCCTTTTGACATAATTAGGTAAATGTTAACGGCACTGATATAAAAAAACCGAACGTATCATAGATTCATTTTATATACATTCGGGAGACGATCCGCAATCAAAAGAATTTATACCAATTTACTACCATAAATCTGTATTTTTCTGTTCTGAAATATAGCTGCATTAACTTACTTGAATCAATTTGATAACGTTGCAGGCACCAAAAACTTGATGTAAGATTGAGAACTTGTGGAGATCATTTGACGCAAGGCGGTAAAGCATCGTGCAATTATCCAAACATTCCTTTTGCTCCATCTTGCATTGCTCATGGAAAGCTGCGGCTGGAGATTGGGTACATGGTTTCTCTGTAGCATTTCTCATCATGATCTGCATAACTGCAACAAAGATTGCCACAAATTAGAATACACCTAAAAACACAACAGTATTCTTTCATTCATTCAACACAACAGCTTTGAATTTTAATTTCTTGATCAGAAAGAGAAGAGTACAGATTCGGAAGAAGGCGCGCGCTGCCGATAGATAGATCGTGGATTGATAGTCGACGCGAAATCGGTATCGCTAGAGCCTGCGGGCCTGGTAGAAAACTTTGGTATACTAGGGTTTTCTGCACAAAACCTAAATTTATTTATTGGCGAATTGAAAGGGTCGTGTACTATTTAAGTTGCGTTATCAAGTTATCATGAGAGCTGCATCATCTGTGATGTATGTGTAAAGACCATTACCACTCAAAACTGAGGGAAGGGAAGCCTCCACGAGAGGAAACTGCCAGTGGGGATTCGGGGAAGCTGTACCAAACGAAGAGACATTGTCTTTACTGTTAGGTCGATCAGATAAGGAAGGGGACGTGTCTCATTTGCAATCTCTAGTGTCATAGTCGCCGTAATGTCGGAACATCCCAGATCTATCTAGACGGTAGACGGTAATCAAGCGAGTTGTCCGTCTGTCTCCCTGTTTTTGGTTAGTTCGTTGAACCATTTTATACCTAAAATTCTATGTTTTTTTGTTTGTCAAAATTTAGCTGAAATTGTTCAAAGAATAGTTTTCAATGACATAAACTGGGTGTGACAACTGTAATGAGTGTCTGAATCCATTTATGCAATAAAAATTGCAATTTTAACAATGAAAATCTCAACTTCAACAACTAATAGTGTTGCTGCCAAACTTCCTGGAAAGGTGTTGGGCAGGTTTATCTTGTTATAAATTCGGTTTTAGTGAATATGCTTGTTTATTGGTTTTTTTTGGTTAAGATACCTTCCTCCATTCTTAGACAAAAACTGTTTTTCTTTTTTTTAAAGCAATAGGTCTAAGGAAGGGATTCATTAGTTGGATGGGAAAAGATATTTTGGAAGTTTAGTTACTAAAAAAGTTTTATGGTTTGACATAGCTTTGGAGGGGACTGACACACTATGGAATTTAGAGTGAGATTATAGTTGAGAAATATTTTAAAATTTATCTTTTTATAGAATGGATTCAAAATGATAACAAAAAAGTGTTACTCGGTTTCCAATATATGGAATAGAACTCAGATGCAGGTGGTCATGTGTCACAAAGAGGAGAGGGAGTAGCTTTCAGGACACACAACTGTCCCCGATGTCACTCCCCTCACTCATCATCATTAGGTTCTTAATGATACTAGACGTCTTCCAACTCGATCTACATGGGTTCTCTCGGTTAATGATGAGAGGTGACTTCCCCTCCGTCACCTAGTACTACACCCCTCCATGCAGAGTTATGGTGACCTTAATTGTGCCTCAAGACTCATGTATCCCTCTTGTGGGTAGCTCGTTCATCACCTTGTACCTCATTTTCTCTCATTGTACACTCTTGTTAAGGCCGAACATTTCGCAGAGCCTGTGGCTATTGAGGAGTGAGCCAGTTTCCAGTATCCTGCACCTACCCTCTTTTTCGACATTCGAAATCCTTACTACTCTGCACCTCTCCCTCATCTGAAGATGTCTCCCTAATTATGTGTTACGCCAAGGCAAGGACATGGTGGTTGTGGTAATGCCAACGAGCGCGCTAGAAGTCTCACGGTTCAGATGAACACAAAAGGCTACGACGTTGAAATACCAAATTATCTTTGTCATCTCATGGATGACTAGAAGGACGAGCTCATGGGTTCAGATTCCACAGCAAACTAGATGGTCTCCGTAGGCACAATTTTTGGGTGGTCAAAAACCTTTTGGCTCAGTTTATTCTCTGTCTCATAGGCTCCCAGAATGATCCATCGACTACCTCTTCGAATCCTTCTGCAGCTCCCATGGACATAGAATAACCACCTCCTCCTCCTCCGAGGACCATAGCAAGCACAATGTAGGGTAAATCAGCCATCAACATTGCGACAGAGTATAGGAAAACAAAACCACTCCTAGTTAAGCGGAATCCCTCTAGTAACGAGGATAATAGCAGCGAAGAGGACACTAGGAGCGATGCTAAGAGTCCCGGAAAAGACGATGGCTAAACATCTATCAAACCACATGCTCCCCTAGTAGCTGGACGACCAAATTCATAGGTTAGATTCAGATTTCGGGTTCTTATTGAGGAGGAGATTCCCTCCAAGCCTTAGGTTCAGGTTCCCTGGTTCTTGTGTCTTTTCTTTTAGTCATGGTCAACTTTAGTTTAGACTTACCTGCTTATCACAACAACTATGCTCAGTTTTTTTGTTTTAACACTGTTAATTTTACTATCACTATGATATGTTTTCGCTTATAAGTGGAGGATCAATTTGACTATAAAATCCTGAATTCCCCTGAGGGGCGGGTCTTAACTCTCTCTTTGCTACATTTTGTTTGTGGAACTTCCATTATGATCTTTATTTTTTACTGTATTATTATTCTGATTCAATATATTAGTTTCTGAAATTACCAAAAAAATATATGGAATGGACTTTCTTGAGCCTATCTTGACCTAGGTAATTGGTTCATGTGGAGTATTGGGAATGGATACCAACTGAGGATGGAGGTGGGTCCATTCATTGGTGGTAATGGGGCTTTCAATCTTTCTTTTGTCATGATCCAAGAGTCACACTCTAGGGGGATTTGTTTCTTAAATCATGCTAAGAGGCAAGATAATGGGCTAGTTGGTTGTTGGTACTAGTTGACCCCGGATGATCTGGGACTTGAGGATGAATGTGCAATGTAATGGGAAGCTTATGTCAAGAACCCGTGTCATAATGGTATTAAGCTCAACACAAATGATGATAATTTAATGCGGTTTTGGAATGTTGATACCGACTAAGTTTGTGCAAAAGAGGCCTATGATGTTATTTTCAACTCTTGGCTAGAGCCAAGTTATAAATGGTGGTATCATAAGCTTTGGAAATGGATTTCCCCAATGAAATTGTTTTTCTTTTGTTGGCTTGCACTAGAGAACATGATATTGATAGGGGGAAATTACGTATCAAGAGGTGGCTATGGTCCCGTCTGTTGTCCACTCTATAATGATGGCTATGGATTAGTGGATCACATATTTGTGCATTATATTTTCACTCAACAAGTATGGACTAAAGTCACCAGGAGTGCTAGGATGTCTAATAGTTTGGATCAAGGATCTTTGGATGAGTGTCTACATTACAAGTTCACCTCAGGCACAAAAAATTAAATTACTTCCCCTTTTTTTTATCTGGGGCGTTTGGAAACATCGTAACTTACTCATGTTTGGAGATGTTCATTTTAACCCAAACATGTTTTTTATTATCAATTTGGTATGTTTAAAGAATAGCATAGATGTGATGGGGTTAAAGTTCCGAAGAAACTTATATTCCCTCCTTTTACGAAACTGGTCCAATCGGTTTCTTTGATGGAGTTGCCCAATAGGTGAATGTGGGGATGTTATGTTCTTATATCTTAACAATTTCCATAGTTTCTCTCTTTAGATAACATGTGGTGTTGGATCCAATTCAGGAGATAAACTATTTTCTCTTTGGGGAATCCCATTATTTGCAAAATTTCAAGGTTTTTTAGCACTTCAAATAGAATGTGATTCATAAGTTGTCATAGTTTGGGCAGAAAGGAAAACAAATATTCAAGTGTCCTCCTTAGAACATTGGAAATATAGGACAAGGGAATTGCAAGCCAAATTTACATCTATCTCCCATATGCACATCTACAAACAATTCAATAGCAAAGTAGATTTGTTGTCCAAAAAAGATTTCGGAATTTGTAGGGACTATTATTTTTTTTGAAGAAGTACATAACAACCTTGTGATTTCTAAGGGGACCATTCACGATTATTAATGGCTCCTATGATGGCCAAGTTCCTTTATACCTTGGATCCCTTTTGTGTCTGTATTTTATTTGTTCTTTGGTGGCATTTGTTTGTCGGTCTTCAGTCAACTCCTTTGAATACTTATTGGTTGCTCCTATATAATCTTTTTCCTCAAAGGTCTTTGTTAGATGGTTACACAGACTTTGTATTGGGTTTTATTTTGTTTGTTTTGCTCAATAAGTTAGTATATTACTCAACAGTTTAGTTTGGTCTGTGAATGTAATGAATCTTTGATTTTCTTGAGCTTTCTTTGGATTGGTATAGATATTTTGGTTGTAGCTAGTTTTTCCTTCTTTTACAAAAAAAAATATTCCAAGGATAGTCAAACTTATGTAATATTCTCTTTGATTCAATCTATGAATAATAAGGAATAATATTTCTATTAAAAAAATATCATTAAATTTTAATTATGGGCTAGTGAAAGCTAATGTTGGTCACTTATGACGCGTTCGTTGCAATGGACTTCTGGAAAAACAGAAATATGAACGTCAAAAAGCAATATTAGAGGTACCTACACAACTTTTTGGAATATGGCGTAAGAATATGAAACATGGACAATCGGATTACCTTCCGGAATATATAACTTTTATTTATGGAAACTAAGCATATATCCCAAAAAAAGAGGTTCTTCTAAGGTTGGTATGTTATTTGTTTCCCAAAAAATAATGAATATGTTTGTGTTGGTCCACTCGTTTGTTATGCAAATGGTCGAATTTTGTGAAAAACATTATATAGAGTTGTAGATAACAAGCGTGTCTAGTACAGCGTTATTTTCCATATTTATTTATGTTATATATATTTTTTCAAATTAAGGAAGTCAGTGACGCCCTAAAATGACAAGGTGGAGCATTGGTCCACCACATCTTGGTCTTAACCTAGTCAATGAATGATATTTTTTTTTAAGATGTAGGTCTTTGTGTCTTCTTGTGCTGGTTCTTTTCCGTTTTCTAAATAGGTGAGCCAATCAAAAGTTATAGCCAAAGCAAATACCCTACCTTTCATCTTNGGACAAGCGTGGCATATGCAAAATTATGCACGAAATAGGAGAAGTGGTACAAAACATGTTTTATGTCATAAGACAGTCCAAACCACTTGGTTTGGCAACTCAAACCTAAAGCCAAAGCAGGCAAGTCAACCACCACGTAGGTTGGAAAAAAGGTTCCCTCCAAAATTCTAAATTTAAATCACGTGTGCACTTAGTTTAAAACATAACACGCACGCACTAGAAGTGTGATCATGCTAGTTTGTGCGCACATGTTAAAGACGCGTGCGCGCACTTGTTAAGTAAAAAAATTGTTTTGATTTTGTTTTGATGAGGATCATGATGACTATGACTATGATGACAACATCAAGGTGATGATGAGGATGACGACTATTATGATGATGATGAGGATGAGGATGAGTATGATGATGATGATGACGACAATGACAATGATGATGAACAATGATGGTGATGATGATGATGATGATGATGAGGATGAGGATGAGGATGATGACAACGATGATGATGATGATGATGATGATAGGTTTCGTTGAAACTTTGGTTTGATTTTATTTTCAAGAATTTGCAATGGAATGATGATGATGTTGAGGAGGAGGATGATGACAATGATGATGATGACTATGATGATGATGATGAGGATGATGATGATGATGATGATGATGATGATGGTGATGATGGTGATGATGATGATGATGAGGATGATGATGATAATGATGATGATCACGATGACTATGACTATGATGACGATGATAATGATGAGGATGATGATGATGATTACGATGATGAGGATGATGATGTTAATGATGATGATGATGATGATGAGGATGTTGATGACTATGATGATGAACAATCATGGTGCGATGATGATGACGACGACGACAACGATGATGACGATGATGATGATGATCACGCGTAGTATGACTATGATGGCAATGCTTATGATGATGATGATGATCACATGTAGTATGACTATGATGACAATGATTATGATGATGATTACGATGATGAGGATGATGATGACTATGATGGTGATGATAACGATGGTGACGACGATGATGATGAGGATAATGACTATGATGATGATGATGATGATGATGATGAGGGGGAGGAGGAGTATGATGACTATGATGATGATGATGAGGATGATGATGATGATGATGATGATGATGATGATGAGGATGAGGATGATGATGACGATGATGATGAACAATGTTGGTGATGGTGATGATTAGGATGAGGATGATGACTATGATGATGCTGATGAGAATGAGGATGATGATGATGATGCTGACGATGACAATGATGATGAACAATGACGATGATGATGATGATGATGATGATGGTGATGGTGAGGATGAGGATGACGATGATGATGATAGGTTTAGTTGAAAATTTTCTTTGATTTTATTTTCAAGCATTTTCAAAGGAATGATGATGATGATGAGGATGATAATGATGAGGATGATGACTATGATGATGATGATGATAATGAGGATGAGGATGAAGATGAGGATGAGGACGAGGATGATGATGATGACAATGATGATGAACAATGACAGTGATGATGATGATGATGATGTTGAGGAACAATGATGATGATGATGATGATAGGTTTAGTTGAAACTTTTCTTTGATTTTATTTTCAAGAATTTGCAATGGAATGATGATGATGAACAATGATGTTGATGATGACAATGATGATGATGACTATGATGATGATGATGATGATGATGATGATGATGATGATGACGACGACGATGATGATGATGATGGTGATGATGATGATGATGAACAATAATGGTGATGATGATGTGGATCATGATGACTATAACTATGATGACGATGATTATGATGATGATTACGATGATGAGGATGATGATGTTGATGACGACAATGATGATGGATTAGAGACTAGGTTCTGTGGCCTATCACTTCACAAACTTAATTGTTGGCACGAACATCCATCTACAGACAATGTCAACCAAGAACTCAATCGAGGTACGTTACTTCTTGCCTCATTTTGAGCACGAGATATTGATGGAGGCAATTAGAAATAGAGAGGATCTAGATGGCTATATTGAATGAGATTGGGTAATTGCACTTACACTCCACTTGGGAAAAACCCTAGTTTTCAAAATATGGCATGGAGGCATGCCCAGGTTGTGCGGAGTTGGGTGGGAGGCCACCCTAGCCATAATCCCATGCCACAATCCCAACAGAATCAATGGTTCGTCCATCGAATCCTCGGTCAATGTTCTATGGAGAGTTTTGAAAGAGGATTAAGCATGTGAGTAAGTGTGTTTGACTTGTGCATTATGCTTTCATCTCTAAATTTTAATTGCTATTCAAATATGTTTTTATCCTGCTTCTATTTGAGTCAATAATTAGAATTGAATGTGAAAGAAGAAGGTATAACACAAAGAAAGTTCAAAGAGTTGTTCATTTTTAAGAGATACACTTTCTATCATATACCATAGCTAAATACACCCATCTTAATTCTTCTGGGACAACTCAGATTATGTCTTTCCAAGTAACATTTCTTCTATCTTTTTTTGGAGAAATATAGTTCCTTGCTTTCTTGCATATTAAGTGTTCCAATCGATACATAGGCGGCGATAGAGATATGAGATAGTATACTTCCTTCCACATCGATGGAAAGCAAATCACATTCTAGAGATATCAGAGTTGGACTTGCTCACTATGGAGTATGACACCTAAGTAGTATGACAATTTTTGTTCCTTATGTCACATATAATCATCATGCCCAATATTTGTTGTGTTGGACCCAAATCCTTCATTGTAAATTGACTTCCTATGTCCTTCTTCAACATTTTAATCATGCTCTTACCATGCCCAAAAATTACCCTATCATCCTGGATCGAGAGTGATCAAGTGTCCATGAACGACATTTTCATGAGATTTCCAACTCGACATAACTCGACAAACGGAGGTCGGATTGACGAGCCGTCGAATCCGTTGGTCTCTTGGCATGCCATTACCTCTACTAGGCCCTCTCCACTACATTTGCATGGCCCACTGACTTGAATGTGCATCAGTTTCATAAACTAGGGTTTTGCACAGTTTCCTTCAATGCAACTCTCGCATTGGTGGGTCAACTCTACAAAACCCTCCATTGTGCCAATATTGGTGGTGTTCCCATATCGAAATTTTGCGTACACACCTGTAGGAGCCAACGACATGCAATATTTCTGATCCATTTGGTTTTTAACTCCCGGACCGAGAGTGACCAAGTGTCCCTAAATGACATTTTCATGTGACTTCCAACTAGACATAACTCAGAAACCAGATGTCGGATCGATGAGCAGTCAACTTAGTTGGTCTCTTGGCATGCCATTACCTCTAGTGGGAACTCTTCACCACATTTTCATGGCCCAGTGACTTCAATGTGCTTCGGTTTCGTAAACTAGGGTTTTGCTCAGTTTCCTTTAATGCAACGCTCGCATTGGTGGGTAAACTCTACAAAACCTCCACCATGCTAGTATTGGTGGTGTTCCCATATCGGAATTGGCCATACACACCTGTCGGATCCAATGGCATGCAATCTTGCTGCTTCATTTGGTTTTTCGCTCCCGGACCAAGAGTGACCAAGTGTCCATGAACGAGATTTTCATGCAACTTCCAACTCGACATAACTCAAAAACTGGAGGTCGGATCGATGAGCTGTCGAATCCGTTGGTCTCCTAGAATGAAATTACCTCTAGTGGGCCCTCTCCACCATGATTTCAAGGCCCAGTGACTTCAATGTGCATTGGTTTTGTAAACTAGGGTTTTGCTCAGTTTCCTTCAATGCAACTCTCGCACTGGTGGGTCAACTCTGCAAAACCCTCTACCATTCCATTCTTGGTGGTCTTCCCATATCGGCATTTCCCATACACAGCTATCGGAGCCAACGACATGCAATCTTGCTGCTCCATTTGTTTTTTTGCTCCCGGACCGAGAGTGGCCAAGTGTGCCTGAACGACATTTTCATGTGGCTTCCAACTCGACATGACTAAAAAATCAGACATTGGATCGATGAGCCATTGGCTCCACTGATATCCTCGCATGCCATTACCTCTAGTGGGTCCTCTCCACTGTGTTTTCATAGCCCAATGACTTCAATGTGCATCGATTTCGTAAACTAGGGTTTTGCTCAGTTTCCTTCTATGCTACTCTCGCATTGGTGGGTCAACTCTGCAAAACCCTCGACCATGCAAGTCTTGGTGGTGTTCCCATATCAGTAATGGACATACACACTTATCGAATCCAATGGCATGCAATCTTGCTGCTCCATTTGGTTTTTCGCTCTTGGACCGAGAGTGACCAAGTGTCCCTGAATGACATTTTCATGCGACTTCCAACTCGACATAACTCGACAATCGGAGTTCGGATCGATGATACGTCAACTCTGTTCATCTCCTGGAATTCCATTACCTCTAGTGGGCCCTCTCCACCATGTTTGCATGGCCCAGTGACTTCAATGTGCTTCGGTTTCGTAAACTAGGGTTTTGCTCAGTTTCCTTTAATGCAACTCTCGCATTGGTGGGAAACTCTGCAAAACCCTGCACTGTTCCAATCAGATTGTCCATACACACCTATCAGATCCAATGGCATGCAATATTGTTGCTCCATTTGGTTTTTCGCTCTCAAAATGAGAGTGACCAAGTGTCCCTGAATGACATTTTCATGCGACTTCCAACTCGACATAACTCGACAACCGTAGGTTGGATCGATGAGACATTAACTCCATTGGTCTCCTAGCATGCCATTACCTCTAATGGGCCCTCTCTACCATGTTTTCATGGTCTAGTGACTTCAATGTGCTTTGGTTTCGTAAACTAGGGATTTTCTCAGTTTCCTTCAATACAACTCTCGCATTGGTGGGTCAACTCTGCAAAACCCTCCATCATGCTAGTCTTGGTGGTGTTCGCATATAAGCATTGGACATACACACCTTTTGGAGCCAACGACATGCAATCTTGTTGCTCCGTTTGGGTTTTCTCTCCCGGATCGAGAGTGACTAAGTGTCCCTGAATGACATTTTCATGCAACCTTCAACTCGACATAACTCAGCAACCAGAGGTCGGATCGAAGAGCCGTCGACTCCGTTGGTCTTCTGGAATGCCATTACATCTAGTGGGCCCTCTCCAATGTGTTTTCATGGCCCAGTGACTTCAATGTGCTTCGGTTTTGTAAACTATGGTTTTACTCAGTAGATTTATTAATGTTGTAATTTTTTGTAATAAGAGGTTCTGGATATGTTATATGCTTGGAAAGAGTTCCCTAAGGGATGTATCTTCATGGTGTTAACGTACACTTGGAATAGGGTTTATTTTGTTGGGTTGCCTTGTGATATTAGGATGAAGATTAGTGAAATATTGTACCATAGTGACCACCTTCACAAACATGTTGAGGAGAATCAAATGAGCATAGTAACCACCTGGGCACACATATTTAGGATAAGTATTGGAGCATTGTAACCACCTTTGACACATATGTGGAGGAGCATTGGGAATAAGAAGATGTGGTACACAACTAGAGTATGAATGCATTACATGAGGAAAATTGGATATGCATGAGGACACTAGGGTTTATATATGTAAGTAAACCTTGGAGAAGGAGATATAATACTAGAGGAATTGATGGTTGTCTTGCAGAATATATAGCTCTTGTTGTGAAGGAAAATGAGGTAGAATTAGGGTTTCAACCCTGTAGAAGATACAGAGAAAAGAGCTAATGTCTTTGGTGATATTGCAGTCTTGTTCTTGTGTGATACATGGAGGTTAGGGAAAGACCATGGAAAAATTAATTTGATAAGTCTCGAGATTCTTTTGATTCCTTGCTTAGAAGAAGATATTTTTAAGTTTAGTTGATTTTCCATCGAGGTCTTGGTGCTAGTGTTGATGCAATATTCAAAGACCTAGGGTTTGAGAAATCATCCTAGGACAGACATGTTGACGTCAAAATTGGTGCTAAACTTTCCTGAAATTCCATGTGCTTCTATGATGAAAGATGATTAGTGTTTATAAACCCTAACGAGGAAAACAATTATAGTGTGGATACCTTAATGACAACAATTATAGTTTGGGGATAGCTTCACGTATGGTTTCCAAATATATATACATACATATCATATATATACATATACATAAGAACTGTTTTAGTTGTCCAAATATTGTGTACTTGGAGATTTGAATTTTAGCTTATATTATCTTTATGATTGGGTAGATTCTAGCATTGGTTATGCATGCTAATTTGACATAATTTTGGGTTGAATATGTTAATTAAAATTTAATGGTGTTTATTTCATTAGATATCCTAAGTGAAAACCTTTGGATAGGTCATCATTCACTTGTGTAGGCCATCAAGATGATGACTAAGGAAAATCTTCTGAAATAAAAGGAACTTGCTGGCCAAAATTACCCTTCAAACCATGATTGTACACCCAAAGAGAAAATGTCTCTACCAATGGAAGGATCAATAGGGATGACAAGATAGGAAGGGTTAGGCTAGAATAAAATGGTTTAGGTGTGTATTATGGTTTCCTAATAGGTAGTGCTACACTCTAGTTTGATAGACAGTTCTAGGGTTAGTAAAGGTTAGAAAATGGAGTAGAAGGCCTAAATTGATATGGACAAGGCAAGTCCGAAACACATGTAAGATGAAGATGAGCTATGTTTTACATATTTCACTATGGTTTATAAAATGAGTGATCATGAATCTCTGACCCTAGCTTATGTGAAGTAATCCATGCTTAAGCTTTGAAGTATTTCATTTGATTAGTCTATAAATAATATGTGACATATGACTACAATCCTAGGCATGCTCATATACAAACAAAATGGTAATTTATAAGAGGCCACACGAGATGGTTAGGTAGGGTTGGTGTTAGGGTTTCCCTCCTAGGTTTAGGGTTTCATCATTGATTCTAAACCCTAGGTTATGCATGCTAACCCCAGAACACTGTTTGGGTCAGGCTTTCCTCATTGATTATAAATCCTAGGTTAAGCATGTTAACCTTTAAACTTCAGTTAGGGTTAGGGTTTCCTCGTTGATTCTAAACAACGTTATGCATGCTAACTCTTAAATCGTTAAAATTGCAACTAGTACAATAGATCATTAAAATTGCAAGTCCTCAACAATAGCATAACAAATATGTATGTATTCAATGAGAGTAAGCAATGTGAACTTCATCTTCAAATGATATGAATTGCCAAATTTATTGAAATCAATGTTTGCCAAGTAGATGTAACAAATGCAAGCCAACAACAGTCATGTTCAATATGATTCTCAACTCATCAATACTATGAAATTTCCAGTCAATCAAATGGTAAGAGAAGACAATTCCAATATCAATTTCTAGCTTGTTAAATGAGACAATAATTACTATGTAAATACCAAAGGCAAACAAGTGCTTTCTATTGCAATTTGGACAATGAATAAGACTGTAGGTGTTAGTATGTTGGTTCAATATGATTTAGGGTTCTATAGGAGTTAGAGTTCAATTATCATTGTTATTGTACACGTTTATGCATTTATGTATTTTTTTGTTAACTAACCTACACTGCTAAATTTTTTATGCATTTTATTGTGAACATACATACTTTATTGATTCGTGAACAATAACTATTGCAAGTGCATCAACTATAAACTACTACTACATTCGACATAATGCATGCAAATATGTAATAAAAGGCAAAGTAATATAAAGAAGCATAAAATGATATATTAATATACAAAAATTTCCAATCATATACAGTAGTAGTAAAAAAGGGAACACCATTCCTAATGTCTATACAATGGCAACTCGTGTCGTATACAAAATATGGCAACTCGTGCCCTAGTATACAAAATACAGCAACTCATGCCAAAATTCCGCATCATGGCTAGTGTACATAAGAGGGCCTCTCAATCCTCCTACCCACCATCATCATTAAGGAAATTATACAAGTATAAAACACAATTTAAAAATCAAAATTATGTTTTCAAATATTAAATAGCTCACCTGAGACGAGACCGTAAGTGGTGAGTGGGATACCCTCCTCCGTGATCCAAGTCTCTCAGAAATGCCACCCTGCAACATTTAAACAGTAAGATAACTCATACAATTTACTACCTATGATAATTTTCATTAATATTGCATGATATTTTCATAAACTAATCAATCTCACCGTGAACACAACAGGTTGGTCCTGGGGGCTGGTAGGTGGAGCAATCGATTGGTCCTGAGGGGTGGCAGGTGGAGCAGTGGGTTGGACAACCTACTCTGATGCTAGGGTGGATGGCATACCAGAGGATGTAGCCACATCGACATTGGCTACAACACTAGGGGGCACGGTGGGAGAGGGCGTGGACCAGAGTAGGCGAAGTGGTGATGTACGATGATAAATTCCTACTGGCTGTAGAATGGAATGGGCCACCCTGGAAGAGGAAACGAGGGTGGTGGGGGAATATGGGGGAGGGGGATGAGGTATGGGATGGGGTGGAGAGATGGGTGAATGTGGATGGATGGTTTAATGTGGTCGGAGGGGGAGGGTGGAAACATGGGAAACTGCAAGGGAGGGGGTGGATGGGTGGGACAGGGGGGAGTGAGTGAATGTTGTGATGAAGACAGGGGAGCTATATGGAAGTGTGGTGGTGGATGGGTGGGGCGGGGGGAGTGATCAAATGCTGTGACAAAGAAGGGGGATCTGGATGGAAGTGTGGTGGTGGATGGGAGGCAAGGGATGGATGGAATGGGGTGGGGAGGGATGCAGGGAAAGGGACATGTATGCCAGGGGCTACACCTGGAATATATGGTGGGAAAACGGAAGTCGATGGAGAGATAGTGACACTGACAGGCCTATGTACTTTAACCTGCATACATATTCATGGCCTCATGTATTAGTACATAAAAAATATCACTATACAAATCTAAGCCATCAAAACTGAAATTAAATTTATACTTTATTACAAGTTACCTGCTCACGAGGGGATTTGCTAATCCCCAGCGGGGATGGATGGTCACTCAAGCCTATGGACACCTATTCATTTGAACAAAAATATTTAGATTCAATTACTAAATATTAACTACATTAGATGACAAGATTAACTACTAACATTAAATTTAATTACTGAAAGAAAAATACCTGTGTATGGTGTCGCGATGTCCTGTGCAGCTTCCATGGCTCCATCTAGGTTGAAGGAACCAACGTCCTCCCACCCAGGTGTTGGAGACTTGGCACTGAATAAATGTACATTAAAAAAATTCAAGTCATCAACATCTGATTCTAAGATAAATTTATTATAAATTATGAGATTGCATAATGTATAATCAATACTTGAACATTAAATAAAACAATAACTAACCTGGTGTAGGTAGCTCTCTGTGGCATGCTTCTATGTGGGAACCTGGAATGGATGCCCACAACAAGAACAACGATGTGGTACTAGGACCGTCAAGCTATATGGATCATCCTGGCTACCACCTGTACCTGCTCTCCCCGGCCCACCACCAATAGACCAGGCATAAGTGTATCTCTCAGGGTGGTCTTGCTCGTTTTGTGAGGACATAGCCACAAATGTGGTATGCCTGAGAAGGTGTCATTTGGCACGTATAACGGACTCATGGATCTCATATATCCCGCTAGCTAACTCAGGGGGTTGAGGAAGCAGGTTTGGATCTCGCCTAGGTGTAGGAGGTCATTTGAGTGGGTTCTGGTGGGCGTGAGGTCGATCTTGGGCTAAGCCAAAACCAAAGCCCTAGAACTTGGTGATGTAGAAGTAGTTCACATGGAACCCTAACACAAACTTGGCCCACAGTTTCCTGAGAAAATACTATGGGGTCTCGACATTGTTGTATGGAGGCTTGTTAAAAACCATGAACCATTTCTTCCTCCAGTTCTCTCTCCGTGGCTGGTAATTACACCAGTCCATGCAAACTCGCCTCTTCCTCACATCTGGAGGTTTTCCTGTTCTCAGATCTGTAAATTTTCTCAATAGTTGGGATTTTGTGATATTCAGGTTTTTTATATCCTCTTTGGATATACCAGTGCTATAATGCTCTCTCATTCGAGCACTATATTCACTCAAACTAGTTATTTCACTGTGGGCAATGTTGATAGATTCTATTATGTTTTGTAGTGATGTGGCGAGGGAAACCTAATAGGGTTCCATAGTGTTCTTCAATTCATCACTCAAAATTCTTAATTGGTTTAAATCCTCATGTAATTCATCTTCGGGGTTTTCTTGGTTTAATTCGGGGTTTGGGTCCTCTGATTGGTTTGTTTCATTCCTTTCTTGTGATGGTTCATTGGTATTTGTCATTGTGTTTAGGTAATTTGTACCTGCAATATCAAAATTTTCCCATTTCAATTGATTTTCAAATTATTTTTAATTTTTAATTTTATTTGAAAAACACTAAAAAACATTGAAATAAATAAAAAAAATTGCATTCCTACTCTATTTACCTTACTCCAACATTGTTTTAGGCAAGTTGGACAACTCCATTGGGCTCCTCGGGGGTCGTTTTCGTTTCCTTGGGGGGTCATTAACGCCTCCTTGCGCGCTCGCGGGTGGGTAGAAAACAAAACAATTGTTCATTGTTTTTTTTTAAACATAGGGACGTGTGTGCGTCCCTATGTGTGATTGTGTCAAACACGCATGCGCGCATAGGCACACAAGCGCGTCATTAGGGGAGTGTGCGTGCTCTTATTGTCCATGCTGGCAATCCGACGTGGAGGTTTGCCACTGCCGAAGCAGGAGCACATGTGCACATCTAGGAGGTGCGTGCGCGTTGTTGTTTTGGCCCACTTGCGCACTCCCATTACATCATATTTGGGTAGCAGATTCTTGCGAATGCCCGTATTTTGTTTTAAATTTATTTAATAATTCTAACAATTTTAATCAACAATTTTAATGATAAATAAAATATATAATTAATAATTTTAAAACTATTATAAATATTTAAATTAAAATTAAATTTATTCATTTTAATTTTTAATAACTAGTATCTTATATGATGTTCTATAAGAACTGCCTTATATGTGTCTTCGATCTAACATTAAGAGTTGGACATACTTTAATTTCTCCCAATTATTACAAAGGGGATAAAGAAGTTATAGTTTTAATTCATAAAAAAAATTCAAAGAAGTCAAAGTTATAGAGAATAAAGAAGTTTAAGGTTTAATTGATAAAATTATGAAAATAAGTTAAAGTCAAAGGTTTATAGGATAAAGTAAAGAAATTAAAATTCTGATAGATAAAAAAATGAAAAAAGGTCAAAGTTCTAATTTATCCACAATTATTCTTTCAATATGTTGAACACATTTATGTGTGTTCGTACTATCCCCTAGATCATGGGGGACTTGATTAACTCCAAATTTGAAGAGAAAAATATCCTTTTCCTAGCCTATTCTTGTCGAGATGTATGCGCCTTTCATACACGGATTACATTTATCATTTTAATACATGATCATATTCATGTTTCTTCACATTTGTAGAGAGGAGGATCCCTTTGCTACACAATTATTGACCATATGTATGTGTGTTTAATACATGAACCCTATGTATGTTCCTTTTATATATATATTAAAGTTATCATTTTAATACATGATCATACTCATGTGTCTTTACAGTATTTTTTTAATTATGATAAACTTTGATTGATTCCAAATTACAAGTATAGATCCTTGGTGTGCCCTATATATAGCCATTGATTTGATTCAAACTAAAAGACACATCCTTTTACTTAAGATCTACATATAATATTTTTGTTATTAATATTTAATATTATTTATGGCCGACATACAATATTTTTTATTATTTTTTATTTTGTTAGGAATGAACATTACAACATCTCCCCCATACATGGTTTTAAAATCATGTGCAAGGCCCTCCTAAAACCATGGGTTGTTTAGGACGCCTTGCACGTGGTCTTAAAACCATTTGGAAGGCCCTCCTAAACCATATACAATAAAACCATGGGTTGTTTAAGAGGCCTTGCACACGGCTTTAAAACCATTTGCAAGGCCCTCCTAAACCATGTACAATAAAGCCATGGGTTGCTTAAGAGGCCTTGCACATGGGTTTAAAACCATGTGCAAAGCTAGCATTTTTTTTGCCGATAATTCAATTTTTTATTTTTTATTATTTTGTTACTTAGGAACATTACAACATCTCCCCCATATTGTGTTGTTTTTTTACGGACATTTCTTTTGGCGGATAATTAAATTTTTTTTATTTTTTATTGTTTTGTTAGGTAGGAACATTACAACATCTCCGCCACATTACGTTGTTTTTGTGGCCGACATTTATTTTGGTGGATAATTAAAAAATATTTTTTATTATTTTGTTAGTAACAAACGTTACAACGTCTCTCCCATACTATCTGTCTATGTCGACATAATATGGACAAACGTTACAATATCTCCCTCATGACAAAAGCTACAAGATATCCCTCATACTGGGCTGTAGAGCACCTCTCGATGCAATGAATTTTGATTATTCCTAAATTCTTGTCTAATTTGTAGGTGGGAATTGTAATTCGCGGTTTTGACTTTACCATCTAAACTACCATTACATGTTTGTATTATTTTATTATTGAAGTTAAGGGTTGGGTTCATATACTTGTATCGAGCCAGAATGGATTGAAAAGTAAATGAACCCTAACATAGTAGATAAGAGTGTGGTTGAAGCATTGAATAGAAGGATAGGCAAGTAAAGTCTCAAGAGAGAGAGTCAGTGATGAGAAGGTGTTAGATCTTCATACCACCTAGTACCATGGTAACATATCACCTAGAACACACCTTCATTTGTTTTTCACTCATGTTTCATAGTCCAAACCTTGGTTATGTTGATCTCCTAAGGTATTTGGGGGTTTTGGACCATTAAATGCACCCAAGAGCCCATATTTGATCATCTAGGAACACAAGCTCCCTCATTAATGACATTTTTGTCCTTAGGGTGCTCCCACTCCTTAAAACAAGGAACTAGTTTGACTAGAGGCACCCATGCATTGATTGTTTTTTGCTCTTTTGGACCATTAAATGCTTCCTAGAGCCACTCCCACTTACCCATGCACTCCAACACGCTTAGCCTACCCTTATTTGTGACCTAACATGCTTCACCCATGTTCACATGGCCATTCATGACCGTTTGAGGTGGTTTGGGAGCTCATTGGTCCACCTAGGGGGTTTGAGGTCCAATCTAAGCCTGCCACATGTATGCCACCAATTTGGCTCCAAAGGCTAACGATTTTCTACTATTTTATTATATTCATGTTCAAGACATATTTAAATGTTGGACAATAATGAGAAACTCAATTATTTGCACCATCTCTATGTGTTAATATTGCTCTTTTACACTATTTTCTACATATTTTGTGAAATTCTTTAGTTGTGAGGATTCTCTTAGCTCCTAGACCTTGTTCTGAATCATATTTTCACATTGTATCAGATATGTTTGGAGATGCAAATCAAATTCAAATATTTTGATTTACTATCTAGGGTCTCCTCTAGAAATATTTGAGAGTTTGCATTGCAGGTTGTTTCAGTGTTCTTTGTCACTCAGTACACAAGCATAAATGGAGAAAACTCATATCTTTCTTACCCCATTCAACTATTTTGAGTGGAAGGATGAAATGGTGATCCAGTTTATTTCGAAAGGTCTCTACAGAGTAACCATGGGAGCTCAGAATGATCCCAACTCTGATGTGGAAAATTATAAGTATTTCAACATATGAGATGAAGCATTCAGGATGCTTTGTCTCAGTATTTCAAGGGATCTTTTATTTTATGTAGACAATATTACAACACCCAATGAAGTCTATCTCAAGCTCGAGTCACTATTTGGGAATACAAATGAGATGAGAGAGCACCAACTCAAAAATGAGTTGATCACATTGAGTCCAAGTCACTTTGAGATGATCCAGGATTTCTTCACCAAGTTCAAATCCTTGGTACTTCAGCTGAAATAGTGTGGCATCTAAAAGAAGGAAGAGAAGTTGATCTTGTCCATTCTTTAGAATCTAGGGCCTAAATATTCAGTGTTTGTCTCGACATTCCACTCAAGAAAGCTGACAGCTCGAAATTGGAGAATGCCTACCTTGGCATACTTCATGGATTCGTTGACTCAGGAACAAGGCAAATTGGTTCAAATGGGTACCCTAAAATCCACCAAGGATCAAGCCCTTTCTACAAGCGTTTTGAATTAAGGAAAGGGAAAGAAGAATCCCAAGGATACAAATCACTAAGAGAAGAAGAAGCAGGAGAATCCCAAATCTTCTGATGGGTGTTTAAATCCTAGCAAGGATAAAGGAAAGAAGCAAGAGAAGACAGCATTCACTTATTGTCACAAAGGTTAGAATCCAAAGAGTGAATCCACGAATACAACCATTGACATGATGATGTAGCTCCTTGAGAATAACAGCATTCCCCTTCCATATTGTGCAAGGAAGAAAGAGGGAGGTTCGATTTTTGAGAACAAGGATAGATGCCATGCACTGGCTGGTGTATCTTATGGCTCTTCCTCCTCCATGATATATTCAGGTTCCTCAAGGCACATGGATCTAGTACAAGACTCCTTCTTGACCCTACATCCATATAGTGGTCCATCCATCATCGTGAGTGATGACTTTGAGATCCCAACCAAATGGATTCGCATGATCAACCTTGACAATGGGTACTTCAACAATGTGTTGTATGTGCATGATATTGTAGATAACCTACTCTAAGTCTATAAAATAACACATACATGTTCGGCCAAGAGTATGACATTCACTCAAGATGATGTGGAGATTTTAGAAATTTCTACAAGCCAAGTTGTTGCAGTGGGTACTGTAGATCATGAGTCAATGATGTACAAGTTTTCACACTTTCTTCCTTACTCCTCAGGGAATGTGCTCCTGTTACATGCCAAGGAGACCAAAAATATATGGCATGATAGGTTTGGACACCTCAACTACATATATATTCAATATTTGAGCAAACAAAACATGGTTGAAGGGATTCCAAGAATCAAGTTTTTCAAAGGCACATGCAAGGGATGCATAGTTAGGAAGCATGAAGAGTGCAAGTATGAGAAGGGAATGGAAAGAAGGGTTGTCCAAGTACTTTATTTGATCCATTCATATCTGATAGGAACTCTTTCCACGCCCTCCTATGGAAACTCAATGTATGTCTTAGCATTCATAGATGATTTCTCAAGGTATTGTTGGGTGTATTTTCTCAAGCAAAAATATGAAGTGTTTGAGATCTTCAAAGTTTTAAAGGCTTTGGTTAAGAAATTGAGTGGGAATAATATCAAGGTATTAAGGACTAATAATTGAAAGGAATATGTCAATAATAACCTACAACATCTATGTTAGGAAAATGGAATTGAAAAATTATGTTCCTTACACACCTCAGCAAAATGGTGTGGCAGATCGAAAGAGTAGAGCATTGAAGGAGATGGCCACATGCATGTCAGAGGATAAGTATTTTTCTCTTGATATATGGGATGAAGCCACCAATTGTGCTATATATGTTTAGAACATATTTCCACATAAATCATTGGAAGATAAAATTCCATTTGAGACTTGGAGTGGTCACAAGCCCAATGTTTCTCATTTCAGGCTTTTTGGCTTAAAGGCTTGGGCTAGAATTCCTTCTGAGAAGAGAAATGCCTTGAAACCTCAAAGCAAGGAGCAAATAATGGTTGGATATGATGAATATTCAAAGGGATACATTCTCTTTGATCTTTCATATCATAAAACCTTCATTGAGATAATTTTACAGTTCAAAGAAGAGCCCAGGCAAGAGATTGAACTAGTCAAGGGGGATTGATCACACCCTCCACTCAATGATGATGTAAGTGATGATTTCATCTCTGATTTTTCTGATTCTAAGATGGAAGATGAATACGAGGACATGCATGAATATCATGAATCACCCATAAGGCCAAAATGGGTTGAGAAAACCATACAAGCAACCAGTGATCTTGTTGGAGATCCACTAGACTCTGGGAAGACTATATCTCAGTTTCACAATGATTTCTCCACTTGTGATTCAAATCTTATAGAGAGGTTATTTATGATGGTTGGATCTGATATACTGCCATATGAAGAAGCATCACATGATCCAATATGGAAAACAACCATGCAAGAATAGTTTAATTCTTTGCAAGACAATGAAACTTAGGAGTTGGTCCCTTTACCTTCCAAGAGGAAACTAGTGCAATGCAAGTGGGTTTATAGAACTAAGCTGGATTCTTATGGTTTATATTTGAAGTATAATTCTAGGTTGGTTTCCAAAGGCTTATCTCAATTCCATGGAGTGGACTATACAAAGACATTTTCACTGGTTGCAAAAATGGGCTCTATCAGGCTAGTTTTGGCTATTGACGCATCTAAGCGGTGGGAGGTGCATCATATGGATGTGAATATTTATTTTATTCATATGCAGTAGATTTATATGTAGCATCCTGAAGGATTCATTCATGATCCTTCACTTTTTTTCAGGTTGAATAAGTCTCTCTATAGCCTCAAGAAAGCCCCTAGGGCTTGGTATGCCAAGATGGACAACTTTCTTCTATCACAAGGATTTGAAAGAAGTAAGTATGATCCTACTGTATATTTGTAGAATTTAAATTACTCTATTCAGATCATAGTACTGTATGTTGATAATATTTTGATCATTGAAAGTTGCATTGTTGATATAGGTTCAATTAAGTCTTCATTTCACAATGTGTTTTCAATTACCAACCTTGGCTTGGAGATTGAGCAATGTGATGCAGGTATTAAGGTCATCCAATAAAATTATGTTGCAGAACTATTATTAAAGTTCAGAATGGATTAATGCAAGGAAACCAAGTGTCCCCTCCTTTCAGGATTTAAACTAGGTGATTTTGATTCACTCCATTGGTGGACAACTCGTTGTATAGGAAACTAGTTGGGATCTTGTTGTATCTTACACACTCTCGACCTGATTTGGATTATGTAGTAGGGAGCCTCATGAGATCCATTGGAAGGATGCTAAAAGGATATTGCAGTATGTGTAAGGAATCAAACAATTTGGGATACACTATGTTACTAGTTCTCCCCTAGAACTAGATGAATTTACTAATTCGATTGGGAAGGAGATCCATTGATAGAAATTCCACTTCAGGTTATGTATTCATGATTGCACATGGTCCCATATGTTGTTCAAGTAAGAAACAACACAATATATCCCTTTCATCAACTGAGGCCAAGTCTAGAGGAGCGGTGAATGCATCTACACAATGTGTGTGGTTGCAAGGCATTCTTGGAGAACTTGGTTTTGCATTTGATTCACCCAATGTCATTTAGTGTGACAATCAAAGTGAAATCAAGAAATGCACCAATTCAGTACAGAGATAAAGGACCAAGAACATTGATATACCCATGCACTACATTTGGATCTTGGTGCATGATCAGGTGATATCATTGTAGTATTTCCCATCTATAGAGAAAATTGCTGACATCTTCACCAAGAGCTTCATAGAGAAGGCATTCACCTATCTGAGGTCACTCCTTGGAGTGGGTGACACATGGTGATGACTGATATTCACTTTCATATTTTTCTCCATGTCCATTTTATAGGGGACATTTTATTCCCATGTGGTTTCCTTTCTTAGCTTAGTTATATGGACAAATAAA